>JAVSCE010012214.1:0-16272 GCA_032199065.1 Smutsia gigantea | reverse complement strand
GACAGTGTAGCACAGAGAAGGCAAGGAGGGACTCTGATATGTTAGTACACTGATGGACAGTGGGGTATGTGGGGGGACTAGACAATGAGGGTGAATGTAGTAAACACATTGTTTTACTTGTGAAACCTTCATAAGATTGTATATCAATGACACCTTAATAAAAAAATAAAATAATAATATCTGAAATATTAAGAGACGATAACTTGAAAAGTTTATTCAAAATTAACTATCTCGGCAGACTTCCGGGAAGATGGCGGCATGAACAGGGTGGCAGAAATCTCCCAAAACTATATATATCTATGAAAATACAGCAAATACAACTATTCCTAAAAGAGAGACCAGAACACACAGGAAAGTGCACAGTGTGTAGCTACACCCGAGAGGACTCGGCACCCCTTGAGGTGGAGCTACAAAGGACCCTGCAGGGTGGCGCAGCCACAGCTGCAGAATAATGGAGCAACAGCACCACCTACAGCATCCCCACAGAATCTACTCCTGGTGGGCGTTGTTTTTGGTTTGTTTTTTGTTTTGTTTTGTTTTGTTTTTTTCTCTTTCTTTTTTCTTTCATTTCTTTCTTTCTCTTTTTTTTTCTTTTTAAAGTCTTAAAGAGCCCAGCTGACATACATGGCAACTACAAGCGACCACTTTTATAGCCATGAAAAGACAGAGGAATACGGTCCAGACTAAGATCAACCAGACAACCCCACTGAGGGAGCCTGAAGGGATGGAAATGCACAGTCTTCCTGAATAAGAATTCAGAATAAAAGTCATAACCATGCTGATGGATCTACAGAGAAATGTGCAAGAGCTGAGGGAGGAAGTGAGGGAAGTGAGAAAAGACAATGCAGAAATCAGACAAGCGATTAACGGGCTTAACAGCAGACTGGATGAGATGCAAGAGACTGTTAATGGAATAGAAATCAGGGAACAGGAATTCAGAGAAGCTGAGGCAGAGAGAGATAAAAGGATCTCTAGGAATGAAAGAATATTAAGAGAACTGTGTGACCAATCCAAACGGAACAATATTCGCATTATAGGAGTACCAGAGGAAGAAGAGAGAGAAAAAGGGATAGAAAGGGTCTTTGAAGAAATAATTGCTGAAAACTTTCCCTTGCTGGGGAAGGAGATAGTCTCGCAGTCCACAGAAGTCCACAGATCTCCCAAAACAAGGGACCCAAGGAAGACAACACCAAGACACAAAATAATTAAAATGGCAAAGATCAAAGATAAAGACAGGGTATTAAAGGCAGCTAGAGAGAGAAAAAAGATCACCTACAAAGGAAAACCCATCACACTATCATCAGACTTCTCAACAGAAACCTTACAGGCCAGAAGAGAATGGCATGATATATTTAACGTTATGAAACAGAAGGGCCTCGAACCAAGAATATTGTATCCAGCACGATTATCATTTAAATATGATGGAGGGATTAAGCAATTTCCAGACAAACGAAAGTTGAGAGAGTTTGCCTCTCATAAACCACCACTACAGGATATCTTAATGGACTGCTCTAGAGGGAAGCACCCCTAAAGCTAAAAAGATGTCGCCAGAGAAAATAAAATCATAGAAAAAAAGCAGAGCATCCAAACACTAACTAAAGGCAAGGAATAAAACAACTAGAATATAAGGAATGGAGGAGGACGAATAAGAAGGGAGAGAAATAAAGAAACATCAGACGGTGTATTCAATAACTTAACAAGAAAGTTAAGTTAGATTGTTAGATAGTAAAGAAGCAACCCTTGAACCTTTGGTAACCACGAATCTAAAGCCAGCAATGGTAATAAGTACATATCTATCAATAATCACCCTAAATGTAAATGGACTGAATGCACCAATCAAAAGACACAGAGTAACAGAATGGATAAAAAAGCAAGACCCATCTATATGCTGCTTACAAGAGACTCACCTCAAACCCAAAGATATACACAGATTTCTGAAAGTGAAGGGATGGAAAAAGATAATTCATGCAAACAACAAAGAGAAAACAGCAGGTGTTGCAGTACTTGTATCAGAGAAAATAGACTTCAAAATGAAGAAAGTAGCAAGAGATAAAGAAGGACATTACATAATGATAAAGGGGTCAGTCAAACAAGAGGATATAACCATTATAAATATATATGCACCCAACACAGAAGCGCCAGCATATGTGAAACAAATACTAACAGAATTAAAGGAGGAAATAGACAGCAATGCATTCATTTTAGGAGACTTCAAGACACCACTCACTCCAAAGGACAGATCAACCAGACAGAAAATAACTAAAGACACAGAGGCCTGAACAACAAGATGAACCTAACAGATATCTACAGAACTCTACACACAAAAGCAGCAGGATACACATTCTTCTCAAGTGCACATGGAACATTTTCCAGAATAGACCACATACTAGGCCACAAAAAGAAACTCAGTAAATTCAAAAATATTGAAATCCTACCAAACAACTTCTCAGATCACAAAGGTATAAAACTAGAAATAAATTTTAGGAAGAAACCAAAAAGGCTCACAAATACATGGAGACTGAACAACATTCTCCTAATTAATCAATTGGTTAATGAACAAATCAAAACATAAATCAAAGAATATATGGAGACTAATGGCAACAACAACACAAAGCCACAACTTCTGTGGGATGCAGCAAAGGCAGTTCTAAGAGGAAAGTATATTGCAATCCAGGCCTATCTAAAGAAGGAAGAATATTCCCAAATGAATAGTCTAAAGACACAATTACTGAAATTGGAAAAAGAAGAACAAATGAGGCCCAAAGTCACCAGAAGGAGGGACATAATAAAGATCAGAGAAGAAATAAATAAAATTGAGAATGAAACAATAGAAAAAAATCAATGAAACCAAGAGTTGGTTCTTTGAAAAAATAAACAAAATAGATAAACCCCTAGCC
Organism: Smutsia gigantea; assembly: GCA_032199065.1. Taxonomy (NCBI): domain Eukaryota; kingdom Metazoa; phylum Chordata; class Mammalia; order Pholidota; family Manidae; genus Smutsia; species Smutsia gigantea. The sequence continues at coordinate 13,375 of JAVSCE010012214.1, read as the reverse complement.
AGACTCATTAAGAGAAAAAGAAAATCTACACGCATAAACAGAATCAGAAATGAGAAAGGAAAAATCACGACGGACCACACAGAAATACAAAGAATTATAAGAGAATATTATGAGAATCTATATGCTAACAAGCTGGAAAACCTAGAAGAAATGGACAACTTCTTAGAAAAATACAACCTTCCAAGACTGACCAAGCAAGAAACAGAAAAACTAAAACAGACCAATCACCAGCAACGAAAGTGAATCGGTAATCAAAAAACTACCCAAGAACAAAACCCCGGACCAGATGGATTCACCTCTGAAATGTACCAGATACATAGAGAAGAAATAACACCCATTCTCCTTAAAGTTTCCAAAAACTAGAAGAGGAGGGAATACTTCCAAACTCATTCTATGAAGCCAGCATCACTCTAATACCAAAACCGGCCAAAGACCTCACCAAAAAAGAAAATTACAGACCAATATCCCTGATGAACATAGATGCAAAAATACTCAACAAAATATTAGCAAACCGAATTCAAAAATACATCAAGAGGATCATACACCATGATCAAGTGGGATTCATCCCAGGGATGCAAGGATGGTACAACATTCGAAAATCCATCAACATCATCCACCACATCAACAAAAAGAAGAACAAAAACCACATGATCATCTCCATAGATGCTGAAAAAGCATTTGACAAAATTCAGCATCCATTCATGATTAAAACTCTCAACAAAGTGGGTATAGACGGCAAGTACCTCAACATCATAAGGGCCATATATGACAAACCCACAGCTAACATCATACTTAACAGCGAGAAGCTGAAAGCTTTTCATCTAAGATCGGGAACAAGACAGGGATGCCCAGTCTCTCCACTGTTATTCAACATAGTACTGGAGGTCCTAGCCACGGCAATCAGACAAAACAAACACATACAAGGCATCCAGATTGGTAAAAAAGAAGTCAAATTGTCACTATTTGCAGATGACATGATACTGTACATAAAAAACCCTAAAGACTCCACTCCAAAACTACTAGAACTAATATCTGAATTCAGCAAAGTTGCAGGATACAAAATTAACACACAGAAATCTGTTGCTTTTCTATACACTAATGATGAACTTACAGAAAGAGAAATCAGAAAAGCAATTCCATTCACAACTGTATCAAAAAGAATAAAAAATCTAGGAATAAACATAACGAAGGAAGTGAAAGACCTGTACTCTGAAAACTACAAGACACGCCTAAGAGAAATTAAAGAGGACACTAACAAATGGAAATGCATCCCATGCTCTTAGCTAGGAAGACTAAATATTGTCAAAATGGCTATACTACCTAAAGCAATCTACAGATTCAATGCAATCCCTATCAAACTACCAACAGCTTTCTTCAATGAACTGGAACAAATAATTCTAAAATTCATATGGAGCCACAAAAGACCCCGAATAGCCAAAGCAATCCTGAGAAGGAGGAATAAAACAGGGGGAATTACACTCCCTGACTTCAAGCTCTACTACAAAGCCACAGTAATCAAGACAATTTGGTATTGGCACAAAAACAGACCCACAGACCAGTGGAACAGAATAGAAAATCCAAACATTAACCCAAACATATACAGTCAATTAATATTTGATAAAAGTGCCTTGGATATACAATGGGGAGATGACAGCCTCTTCAGCAGCTGGTGTTGGAAAAACTGGACAGCTACATGTAAGAGAATGAAACTGGACTACTGTCTAGCTCCATACACAAAGGTAAACTCAAGGTGGATCAAAGACCTGAATGTAAGTCATGAAACCATAAAACTCTTAGAAAAAAACATGGGCAAAAATCTCGTGGACATAAACATAAGCGACTTCTTCATGAACATATCTCCCCGAGCAAGGGAAACAAAAGCAAAAATGAACAAGTTGGACCATGTCAAGGTCAAAAGCTTCTGTACAGCAAAGGACACCATCAGTAGAACAAAAAGACATCCTACAGTATGGGAGAATATATTCATAAATGACGGATCTGATAAGGGGTTGATATCCAAAATATATAAAGAACTCACGCACCTTAACAAACAAAAAGCAAATAATCCAATTAAGAAATGGGCAGAGGACATGAATAGACACTTCTCCAAAGAAGAAATTCAGATGGCCAACAGGCACATGAAAAGATGCTCCACATCGCTAATCATCAGAGAAATGCAGATTAAAACCACAATGAGATATCACCTCACACCAGTGAGGATGGCCAACATCCAAAACACAAACAACAACAAATGTTGGAGAGGATGTGGAGAAAAGGGAACCCTCCTACACTGCTGGTGGGACTGCAAATTAGTTCAGCCATTGTGGAAAGCAGTATGGAGGTTCCTCAAAAAACTCAAAATAGAAATACCATTTGACCCAGGAATTCCACTCCTAGGAATTTACCCTAAGAATGTAGCAGCCCAGTTTGAAAAAGACATATGCACCCCTATGTTTATCGCAGCACTATTTATAATCGCCAAGAAATGGAAGCAACCTAAGTGTCCATCAGTAGATGAATGTTTAAAGAAGAGGTGGTACATATACACAATGGAATATTATTCAGCCATAAGAAGAAAACAAATCCTACCATTTGAAACAACATGGGTGGAGCTAGAGGGTATTATGCTTAGTGAAATAAGCCAAGCCAAAAAAGACAAATATCAAATGATTTCACTCATATGTGGAGTATAAAAACAAAGAAAAAAAACTGAAGGAACAAAACAGCAGCAGACTCACAGAACCCAAGAACGGACTAACAGTTACCAAAGGTAAAGGGTCTTGGGAAGATGGGTGGGAAGGGAGGGATAAGAGGGAAAAAGGGGCATTACGATTAGCAGATGTAATGTTGGGGTGGCACGAGGAGGGCTGTACAACTGAGAGAAGACAAGTAGTGATTCTATAGCATCTCATTATGGTGATGGACAGTGAGTGTAATGGGGTTCGTTGGGGGGACCTGATGAAGGGGGTAGTTTAATAACCATAATATTGCACATGTAATTGTAGAATAATGATACCAAAATAAATTATTAAAAGAAAAAAAAGACTGTTAGTAGTGCCTTTATATTTGCTGGCTTGAGTTTCATTCTATGTTAATGTATGTTAGTCCCTATTTTCAATAAAAATGTTTTGACTCAACATTGGTTTTACCAGTTTGAGAGAGGTACTTTTAATGAATTGCGAGCAAAAAGAATGAATATTTTAAAGATTATTTGGTACTTTGGTTAAAACAAATAGTATAAGTAAATCAACTACTTGATTAAAACTTAAGACTGGAAGCATGAAAAAAAAATTAACTATCCCATAAGGATGCAAAACAGCAAAATTCTCATTGTGGAAACTCTACCAAAGAAACCAGTTTTTCAAGAGATAAATTGTAATAAAAAAAATAAAGGTCGGTGGATATGTATAGATTAAAAAAATGTATCTACTAAAAAAAATACCAATATGTGAATCAGAATTTTTGTTTATTAATTGACCATGAGAAATATAACTGCTTAGCAGACCTGAATACTCATGTTGGATATTCAGGGCACTGTCTTCCTTTTAGGGGAGTCTTAGTGGGCTAGTGTACTGCAGTGAGAAGTTAGGGAAATATTATGGTACTCTTTACAGGTAATGCTATCAACCCATCTTCATTGTAGAATATGCCTTCATATTGGACTATTAACATTCATGGGAGCTGCTTTGGAATTATCTCTGCATTTGGCTCTTTGGCTCTCTTATTTTTAAGTTTCCATGTGAAGGAAACAGGGATAACTTCTAAATTTTGGACTTTTGTAAATGGGTGGATGGTGATGCAATTAATAGGGAAGGACTTTTAAACTTATTGATGACTTCATGAGAATAATGTAGACTGAAAGTGATGTACAAGGATAAAGTATGAAGGATGTTAAAGCTGTGGTAAATCCAGGTGGAGGCTTATTTCATGTATTCAAGCTGTTACCCCAAAAGCATCTATTGTGTCAGAGACTGTACACCAAAATCTGTGTGCTCCACTCTATTTCTCAGCTTTCGTTTTAGTCAAGTGGGGCCATGTGGTTTTGTTCTAGCCAACGGAATGTGGATGGGACTGACAACTGCCAGGGCTGGCCCATACAATAGCCCTAATAATTTTTCATGCTGAAACTCTCTGTTGTTGGTGCAGCTGGACGCAAAGGACTCTGAAATGACAGAGCACAATGTGAGAAACCTGGATGCCTGACCCTTCACCACTTAGGGGATACCTATCTAGGAGAGCTGTTCAGATGGGAATCATCTCATGGGACTTTGTGTTAGTGAGAAATAAACCTTTGTGTTAAGTCACTGAAATTTCAGAGTTTATTTGTTACCACAGCAAAGCCTAATCTACCCTGACTAACCCACACACACACTACTGTCCACAGGAAAGCCCTCTCCACCTGAGATACACATGAAGATTTAAGAGAAGCACTTAAGCTTATCAGGTATGTTAAGGACTTTTTTTCTCAGCTTCATGAAGTGAAGAACAGTGACTATTTTTGTTCAATTATCTCACTGATTTTCATAAGGAAAGTCATCTCTTGACTATTTGAGTTTCAAGAAAAATCTGTGTCTTTCTGGAAAAAAACCTTCCAATATGAGTGATCGTATGCATGACTAGGATTGACTTGAACAACGAAAATTTATGCTTTTATGACAAGCTTCATAAGTGTTGTTCCATGCAAGAGAAACCGAATGCAATGATTGCAAAAACCGGTGCTGCAGCACATATTCCTTGATGGAGATTTTGAGTTTGGGGTACTAAATAGTTTTCATTGTCTAGATTACCTAGTTGGGAATTCAGCTGACAAACTTGCTGAAAATATTTTGATCATAATGAAGAGACTCTTGAAGTCCTTGATTAAGTGTGTTCTGCAGAATTTCTCCCAAGTGAGTGGCAGTGGTAGTGGGTAATTGTGCCAATTTGGGTCCACCAGGAAGCAGATACTAATATGGAGTTAGGAATGCAAGTTGTTGATTGGGGATAATGCCTGTGAAAGATAAAAGGGCAGGGAGCAAGACTGGGCAGGGAAAGCCCTTAGACCATAATGCAGATCTGATTCATATGAAAGGGTAGGGAGAAGAAGAGGAGTTGAATAGAATTGCTTTATACTGAAAAGCAGTTGTGACAAAGTCTTGGTCAACCCAATGGGGAATTCTGGAGGAAAGACTGACTGCTAGAAGAGTCCCATGTTGGGCAGAAATGGCAAGGCCCTAGTACAGCTCCTGTGCCTAGTCATTGGCTGGAATAGTCCAAGGAAAAGTATAGCTTTGTCAAGAATGATGCAGCTGATTTTTCAAGATGCTGCAATTAGAGGCTGTCAGCTAACTACACTCCTTACAGATATACGGCAAATTCTTTCTTGAAGGGAGACCTAAGTCATGCACCTCCATGCCTGCCATAGTCCACTTTTTGTGCTACCTGGATTAATTTCTCCAAATCTGTTCAATGTTCCTATGGAACTCTCTTCCTAAGGGGAAATAAAGAAAAGGAAGTTAGTGGGAAGAACCATACCTTGCAGTTGGTCTCAGGACTGCCACTGGTTCTCAACTTGTCCCTCCTCCACTATTCATTCTATATTCATACTGATTTTTGGCCTACTTCATCTATCAATTACTGACCAAAGGGTGTTGAAGTCTCCATTTATAATAGTAGGTGTATCTGTTTCTCCTTATAGTTCTATCAGTTTTTGCCTCACTTATTTTGATGCTCTGTTGTTAGGTGCATATACATTTAGGATTGTTATGTCTTCTTGAGAATTGACCCATTTATAATTATGTAATGCTCCTTTTTATTCTCGATAGTATTCCTTGTTCTGAAGCCTAGTTTATCCTAGTTTATCTGATAGAAATGTAGCTACTCCTGTTTTCTTTTGATGACTGTTTTCTTGGTATATTTGTGTCTACCTTTTTATTTGTAACCTACCTGTGTCTTTATACTTAAAGTGAGTTTCTTATAGACAACATATATTTGGGTCTTGGTTTTTTTATCCACTCCATTAATCTCTGTCTTTCAATTGGTGCATTTAGAACATTCACATTTAAAGTGATTATTGAATAGATAAATATATACCATCTTTGTAACTGTGTCTATTTGTTGCATTTGTTCTTTTTTCCTCCCCATTCTCTTTTTCTGTCTTCTAAGGTTTTAATTGAGCTTTTTATATTATTCCATTGTATTTACTCTCTTAGTATACCAATTATAGTAGTTGCTGTAGAGTTTTTAATGTACATTTTAAACTAATCTAAGTCCATCTTCAAATGATACTATGCTTCTTCATGTGTGGTGCAGGTACCTTATCCTGGTATTTTTTTTTTTATAATTTGGTATCATTAATCTACAATTACATGTGCAATATTATGGTTATTAAACTGCCCCCTTAGTCAGGTCCCACCCACCAACCCCATTACAGTCACTGTCCATCAGCATAGTGAGATGCTATAGAATCACTACTTGTCTTCTCTGAGTTGTACAGCCCTCCCCGTGCCCCCGCAACATTACCTCTGCTAATTGTGTTGCCCCTTTTTACCCCTTATCCCTCCCTTCCCATCCATCTTCCCCAGTCCCTTTCCCTTTGGTAACTATTAGTCCATTCTTGGGTTCTGTGAGTCTGCTGCTGTTTTGTTCCTTCAGTTTTTTTTTCTTTGTTTTTATACTCCACATATGAGTGAAATCATTTGATATTTGCCTTTTTTGGCTTGGCTTATTTCACTGAGCATAATACCCTCTAGCTCCATCCATGTTGTTGCAAATGGTAGGATTTGTTTTCTTCTTATGGCTGAATAATATTCCATTGTGTATATGTACCACATCTTCTTTATCCATTAATCTACTGATGGACACTTAGGTTGCTTCCATTTCTTGGCTATTGTAAATAGTGCTGCGATAAACATAGGGGTGCATATGTCTTTTTCAAACTGGGCTGCTGCATTCTTAGGGTAAATTCCTAGGAGTGGAATTCCTGGGTAAAATGGTATTTCTATTTTGAGTGTTTTGAGGAACCTCCATACTGCTTTCCACAACGGTTGAACTAATTTGCAGTCCCACCAGCAGTGTAGGAGGGTTCCCTTTTCTCCACATCCTCGCCAACATTTGTTGTTGTTTGTGTTTTGGATGTTGGCCATCCTCACTGGTGTGAGGTGATATCTCATTGTGGTTTTAATCTGCATTTCTCTGATGATTAGCGATGTGGAGCATCTTTTCATGTGCCTGTTGGCCATCTGAATTTCTTCTTTAGAGAAGTGTCTATTCATGTCCTCTGCCCATTTCTTTTTTTTTGCATCTGTTTTTTTAAGTTTATTTTGATATCATTAATCTACAATTAAATGAGTAATATTATGGTGATTACACTACCCCCTTCATCAGGTCCCCCCCACCAAACCATAAGACATACACAGACTAAAAGTGAAGGGATGGAAAAAGATATTTCATGCAAACAACAGGGAGAAAAAAGCAGGCGTTGCAGTACTTGTATCAGACAAAATGGACTTCAAAACGAAGAAAGTAGCAAGAGATAAAGAAGGACATTACATAATGATAAAGGGGTCAGTCCAACAAGAGGTTATAACCATTATAAATATATATGCACCCAACACAGGAGCGCCGGCATATGTGAAAGAAATACAAAAAGAATTAAAGGAGGAAATAGAAAGCACTGCATTCATTTTAGGAGACTTCAACACACCACTCCCTCCAAAGGACAGATCAACCAGACAGAAAATAAGTAAAGACACAGAGGCACTGAAAAACACACTAGAACAGATGGACCTAACAGACATCGACAGAACTCTACACCCAAAAGCAGCAGGATACACATTCTTCTCAAGTGCACATGGAACATTTTCCAGAATAGACCACATACTAGGCCACAAAAAGAACCTCAGTAAATTCAAAAATATAGAAATTCTACCAACCAACTTTTCAGATCACAAAGGTACAAAACTAGAAACAAATTGTGCAAAGAGAACAAAAAGGCTCACAAACACATGGAGACTTAACACCATGCTCCTAAATAATCAATGGGTCAACAACTAAATTAAAAGAGATGAAACAATATATGGAGACTAATGACAACAACAACAAAAAGCCCCAACTTCTGTGGGACGCAGCAAAGGCAGTTCTAAGAAGAAAGTATATTGCAATCCAGGTCTATTTAAAGAAGGAAGATCAATCCCAAATGAATAGTTGAAAGTCACAATTATTGAAATTGGGGAAAGAAGAACAAATGAGGCCCAAAGTCACCAGAACGAGGGACATAATCAAGGTTAGAGAAGAAATAAATACAATTGAGAAGAATAAAACAATAGAAAAAAAATCAATGAAACCAAGAGTTGGTTCTTTGAAAAAATAAACAAAATAGATAAACCCCTAGCCAGACTCATTAAGAGAAAAAGAAAATCTACACACATAAACAGAATCAGAATTGACAAAGGAAAAATAACGATAGACCCCACAGAAATACAAAGAATTATAAGAGAATATTATGAGAATCTATATGCTAACAAGCTGGAAAACCTAGAAGAAATGGACAGCTTCTTAGAAAAATACAACCTCCCAAGACTGACCAAGCAAGAAACAGAAAAATTAAACAGACCAATCACCAGCAACGAAATTGAATCGGTAATCAAAAAACTACCCAAGAACAAACCCCCCGGACCAGATGGATTCACCTCTGAATTCTACCAGACGTATGGAGAAGAAATAATACCCATTCTCCTTAAAGTTTTCCAACAACTAGAAGAGGAGGGAATACTTCCAAACTCATTCTATGAAGCCAGCATCACTCTAATACCAAAACCAGGCAAAGACCCCACCAAAAAAGAAAATTACAGACCAATATCCCTGATGAACATAGATGCAAAAATACTCAACAAAATGTTAGCAAACCAAATTCAAAAATGCATCAAGAGGATCATACACCACAACCAAGTGGCATGGTTGCAAGGGATGCAAGGATGGTACAACATTCGAAAATCCATCAATATCATCCACCACATCAACAAAAAGGAGAACAAAAACCACATGATCATCTCCATAGATGCTGAAAAAGCAGTTGGCAAAATTCAACATCCATTCATGATTAAAATTCTCAACAAAATGGGTATAGAGGGCAAGTACCTCAACATCATAAAGGCCATATATGACAAACCCACAGCCAACATCATACTTAACAGCGAGAAGCTGAAAGCTTTTCACCTAAGATCGGGAACAACACAGGGATGCCCACTCTCCCCACTGTTATTCAACATAATATTGCAGGTACTAGCCACAGCAATCAGACAAAACAAAGACATACAAGGCATCCAGATTGGTAAAGAAGATGTCAAACTGTCATTATTTGCAGATGACATGATATTGTACATAAAAAACCCTGAAGACTCCACTCCAAAACTACTAGAACTAATATCTGAATTCAGCAAAGTTGCAGGATACAAAATTAATACACAGAAATCTGTTGCTTTCCTATACACTAATGATGAGCTAACAGAGAAATCAGGAAAACAATTCCATTCACAATTGCATCCAAAAGAATAAAATACCTAGGAATAAACCTAACCAAGGAAGTGAAGGACCTATACCCTGAAAACTACAAGACACTCCTAAGAGAAATTAAAGAGGACAGTAACAAATGGAAATTTATTGCATGCTCTTGGCTAGGAAGAATAAATATTGTCAAAATGGTTATACTACCTAAAGCAATCTACAGATTCAATGCAATCCCTTTCAAAATACCAACAGCATTTTTCAACAAACTGGAAGAAATAGTCCTAAAATTCATATGGAACCACAAAAGACCCTGAATAGCCAAAGCAATCCTGAGAAGGAAGAATAAAACAGGGGGAATTACACTCCCAGACTTCAAGCTCTACTACAAAGCCACAGTAACCAAGACAATTAGGTACTGGCACAAGAACAGACCCACAGACCACTGGAACAGAATAGAGAGTCCAGAGATTAACCCAAAAATATACGGTCAATTAATATACGATAAAGGAGCCATGCATATACAATGGGGGAAATGACAGCCTCTTCAACAGCTGGTGTTGGCAAAACTGGACAGCTATGTGTAAACGAATGAAACTGGATTACTGTCTAACCCCATACACAAAAGTAAACTCAAAATGGATCAAAGACCTGAATGTAAGTCATGAAACAATAAAATTCTTAGAAAAAAATATAGGCAAAAATCTCTTGGACATAAACATGAACAACTTCTTCATGAACATATCTCCCCGGGCAAGGGAAACAAAATCAAAAATGAACAAGTGGGACTATATCAAGCTGAAAAGCTTCTGTACAGCAAAGGACACCATCAGTAGAACAAAAAGACATCCTATAGTATGGGAGAATATATTCATAAATGACGTATCCGATAAGGATTTGACATCCAAAATAAATAAAGAACTCACGCACCTCAACAAACAAAAAGCAAATAATCCAATTAAGAAATGGGCAGAGGACATGAATAGACACTTCTCCAAAGAAGAAATTCAGATGGCCAACAGGCACATGAAAAGATGCTCCACATCGCTAATCATCAGAGAAATGCAGATTAAAACCACAATGAGATATCACCTCACACCAGTGAGGATGGCCAACATCCAAAACACAAACAACAACAAATGTTGGCGAGGATGTGGAGAAAAGGGAACCCTCCTACACTGCTGGTGGGACTGCAAATTAGTTCAGCCATTGTGGAAAGCAGTATGGAGGTTCCTCAAAAAACTCAAAATAGAAATACCATTTGACCCAGGAATTCCACTCCTAGGAATTTACCCTAAGAATGCAGCAGTCCAGTTTCAAAAAGACTGATGCACCCGTATGTTTATCGCAGGACTGTTTACAATAGCCAAGAAATGGAAGCAACCTAAGTGTTCATCAGTAGATGAATGGATAAAGAAGAGGTGGTACATATACACAATGGAATATTATTCAAGCATAAGAAGAAAACAAATCCTGATATTTGCAACAAATGGGTGGAGCTAGAGGGTATTATGCTCAGTGAAATAAGCCAAGCCGAAAAAGACAAGTATCAAATTATTTCACTCATATGTGGAGTATAAGAACTGAGAAAAAAACTGAAGGAACAAAACAGCAGCCGACTCACAGAACCCAAGAACGGACTAATAGTTACCAAAGGGAAAGGGACTGGGGAGGATGGGTGGGAAGAGAGGGACAAGGGGGAAAAAGGGGCATTACGATTAGCAGATGTAATGTTGGGGGGCACAGGGAGGGCTGTACAACCCAGAGAAGACAAGTAGTGACTCTATAGCATCTCACTACACTGATGGACAGTGACTGTAATGGGGTTGGTTGGGGGGACCTGATGAACTGATGAAGGGGGTAGTTTAATAAGCATAATATTGCACATGTAATTGTAGATTAATGATTCCAAAAAGAAGAAAAAAAAAACCCAGTGTTGGGTTGGATTTGGCCTGTGGGTGTATAGTTGGCAACCCCTGATCTAGGAATTGCTACATTTTTTAATCAAACTCTTTGAGCTTTTGAGAATTTTTCAGGTCTCATAAGAATATGGACATGAATTACATTTAAACATTCTTTTCTTGCAGATTTGAATTGTGTTATAGCTCATTTTCTTCACATAGCATTATAAGCATCATAGCATTTTTCAAACATGATACATTTTATAACAATTTTCTTTAATGGTCTAAGTCTCTTCTAAATGCCAAATCTAAACTATAAATCTATTTAATTTATACATCAGTTTCTAACACTCAGATAGGTTTAAAGGAACAATGTGAAGTATCTAATGAAAATATCATATTTATTTTTTTCTTTCTGTGAGGAAGTGTACTCTTTATTCTTTTGATTATATGATTCTGATTAGTTGATAAAGATGCATGGCCTTTCTTAAGACATGTTAATTAGTATGGATGTTGCTCTAACAATCTTCTAGGAATTAACATCTTCTGAATATCTGGTATATCATGCATTAATTTTTATCATTTAATGAAATTGCCAAATCAGGAATTTAGAATGCTGTGCTTAAGATTTCTTTAATTTGAAATGGAGATCTGAAAGCTGTCAGGACCCTTGGAAACAACAGTTTGATAAGAGCAGATAGACATGATTTTGGGAAAACTTTCTGAATTAGTTTCCTAGGGCTGCTGTAACAAAGCACCACAAACTGGGTGGCTTAAAGCAACAAATTTCTGGAGGCTAGAAGTCTAAAATCAGGGTGTCAGCAGGGCCATGCTCCTTCTAAAACCTGTTGGGAAGAATCCTTCCTTCGTCTCTTCCCAGCTTCTGTTTGCTAGATATATTGCTCCACTATCTGCCTCTATCATCACATGGCCGCGTTCTCCCTCCCTCCCTCCCTTCCTTCCTTCCTTCCTCCCTCCCTCCCGCCTCCCTCTCTTTCTTTCTCTCTTTTTTAAACTAAACGAAAGCATGTATTAAACCATTTTAATGGAAATGTTAAAAATTAAAGCACTCTACACTTGAGGGTTTCCTTGAGGTTACAATTTTTGGCTGCTCTTAGTACTGTTTCAGAAAAAGCATATGGACACAGTCAGCCCTGCAGATCTCCTGACTTGAGTTCTATACTGCATGGAAAGGTTAAATACACTATATTTAACAATTGGTAGCTCTACTTTCAGCTCAGCAACCTCAATTCAAGAAACATTGTGTTTTTATATATCTACTACTGTATTAGTACGGAGTTCATTAACATCTATTAGAAAGTTTATTTTATGAATAAGAAGTAGAAAGGCAAAATTTGCAGGCTACTATAAAATGCTTAGGAATGTTTCATAATACTTTAAATTGCTACCAAATGCCCGAGAAGTCAGAAAAATAAGACTGAAGAGTTTGTTAAAGACTACTTTCTTAGTTTGTGAAAATTTCAGGGTAGAAATGTTACTTCATGGTACAGATATACACAGTTTTAAAGGCATATCAAGTTGATGATTTCTTCAGGTATTTTGGATCTCATTGATATGCATGTGAACTTTATATGATGCTTGAGACAGTTGTCTCTGATGATTATGAGTGTGAAAATGGAGTTCATTACATATTTTAGGTGCCTGTTGACCTATGTTCCCAAAGCTAAATGTTTCCCTGTGTGTTTATGTCTTCTCCTTCTTTTAGGGACACCAGTCATATTGGATTAGGGCCTACCCTAATGATCTCATGTTAACTTGCTTATATCTGTAATTATTTCCAATAAGGTCACATTCACAGGTACCAGGGGTTAGGAGTTCAGTATATCTTCTGGGGGGCGGGGAGTGGGGCACACAGTTGAACCCATAACACCTTCCCAAAGAAAAAGACAAGACTGTGAAATAGAACCAGAATGTTAGAATTGGAATGACCTTAACATTTTCTACAATAACCACCTAGTTTTACATTTGGA
>JAVSCE010012213.1:0-14572 GCA_032199065.1 Smutsia gigantea | reverse complement strand
TTGAAGAATAAATTCTTTTCTGGATATACAAGCTACTTTAATAACATAGAATTTCATGAGGTTACCAATACTTAGTCTCTGAAAAGAACAAAGCAAATATTTACATTTGGATGTACTTGTACAAATGTATTAAATTAAATCAAAACATCAAAGTTTTATAATATAGTCTACCGTAAAGATTGACTGACATGTCTGGTATGTTTCATATAAGTAAAACTGGCACTATTAAATACTCATGACCACAAGTTAAGGCTTTATTGCTGCCCCATGTAGGTATAACAAACTACTTTTTTCTTTGAACACAGCAGGAAGAAGATAATCCATAGGATATTGTTAAGTAACTTGCTAAGTCATGGCACTGAAGGGCAACCTGGGAAAATTGTGAAGAGTAATGCTCTTCTTATATTAATAGCTTTCCTTTTTTGCCCACCTCACTTTCAAGTCGTGCTGCCAATGACCTCGTGATACCTGCTTTGTGCCAAAGTTCCTACAGTAAACTAACTTCCACAGAAGAATTCCATAGAAGAGCCTGAATAAGGCACCTTTTTAAGGAATTCATGTTTAATAATTGGAGCACTATCATACTGACAGGCCCAGTGGTTCAGAGTGGGGGCTGGCAGACATGGTCCACAGAAAGAAGTTGCATTTAATTGCCAACTAGATAGGAGCTTGTTGTGCCTCTTTATGTCCCCACACTTTTCAAAGTTACATTTTGTTTCAGTTAACTGGAGCTGTTTTGAATAAAAGGTCTGTTCTGATTTGCTGCTAGGCTTTCTTTCCCTGTTGCCCTTTAATAATGCCAAATGGGAAGAAATAAAGGAAAAGAAAAATCTCTGCAACTGAAAACAGTTTAGGGGGAGCTGTTGCCTGGTCCAGCTGAAAAGTCAAACACCTAGTTTCTGAACTTTAGCAGAGACTAACAGAACATTTAGACATATGTTTATTTTTTTCAAAAGATACATTAATAAGAATTCTATTTCACTTCATTCCCTGAAGAAAATATTTTCTCTCTTAAACTAGGGGAACTACATAAGCACCTGCAAGATTTTGCTAAATCTATGCCACTGTCTCTAATAGAAGTAATCATTAAATGTAGCTGAAAATCATATCCATTAGCATGGATATTTCATGCATGAATTACCTTATCCAAAGCAAAATAAAGCCCTTTCTGCAAGAAATTTATAATGTGCAAAATTTTGTTGGTGCTCATTAACAAAAATGATACCAGTTTCAATTTGGCAGCTGACTTAAGTTCCCACTGACGCATTTAAGGCTTTGGTTTTTTATCGTGTCTTGTGCTATTGTGAGATAAAAAATAATCTGCATTTTTTTTGTAGCCTGAATTTGTACTTTATGGGAAAGCCAAATGTACATTATAGAATGCCAATCTTTTTCGTTAAATAGATGTGAGGTATAAAAATAAAAGCTGGCTGGCACTGGTTACAATGTAAATTTTTTCTTATTCACTTGCAATCTCATGAATATTTAAGAAATTTTTGGAAAAACTACCAAAGGTACAAGTCAGTGCCCTTTGGGATATCTCTATATGCCTTCACAGCCTAACCCAGGCAATACAGTTCTCTAAATCTTGACTGAAATGTTTACTAATAATTGATGTGAATGCAACTAAAATATAGTTGCAAGCTAACAAAAAGTATATCTTCTAATTTTATCTTGCCTACATAAATACCTGGAGATATGAAGTAGCAGATCATTCCTGGGTACCTGTGTTTAATGACTGATAGATATTTTGAGACCAGGAGTTCTTGTTTTGGAGTCCATGGGTCCTGGGTTTTTGTTAATTAAATTCAAGTGGTATGTGAATTTGGGTAGAGAAAATAACATCTATTTTTCCTATCATCTAACTAAAAATTAGCATTTCCTTTGGTTTTGAAAGTAGGCAACAGACTGCTATAATATTGCTGTACCTATAACTTTGTCAGCAATAGACAACACAAATAATTTCACATCACATGAAAGTTGTAATTGTATTGAAATAAATTTAAGCTCATTTTATTTCAAAATGATCATTTTAGACCTGATGCTAATTTTGTTATCAAATGTGTTAAAATGAAGCAAATATATTACTATACCATAAAAATTTAAAGGTATTTTGATAACTGTATTTCAATATAACCAGCTTTTTATTTGCGAATGGGTATATTAAAAGTACCTATTTCAATGGGAGATTCTAAGGATAAATAAATAATATAAAGTACTTAGAATAGACTCTGACACAGTATATGCTATCGTTACCTGCTTTTAGGTATTTCATAATTCTACTGGATGTACAGAGCATGCTTCCATGGAACTTAGCCATTTAAAACAGGATGTAAGTGTAGCAAAATGAACACTAGAAGTGAAAATTATTTTAGGAATCCAAAGAAAGGGAGACATTAGAATTGTCTAGTATTCTAGGATGTCTTCATGGCTGAAAGATATTGGCTTTAGTTAGGTTTGACAGAGGAGAAACCATAGTGTCTTCAATTCATAAAGGTTGATTTATCATGGTGCATGAGTACATTGGTGAGTGTAAACAGTAACTCCCGTATGGATCCTAGGACTAGTGTGGGGGCCCTTGAGAGGTTCAACAGGATGAATTACTTTGTTGACAGTCTTGAAATTTGCCTATGTGATTACGGCTGTTGCTATCATGAAAAATTGATATTGTTCCATAAGCAAACAAGAAAAGCAAGTTGTAATGGTATGAAAAGCATGGATTCCTGAATTAGCTGGATATAGTTTTAAATTCGGCCTCTGCAGCTTTGGGAAACTTGCTTGAATTCTCTAAGTCATCTCATATGAAATTGTTTTTGCTTATTCACTCAGCATATATTTATTACTTGTCTCTTTTGTCTGGGTACAGTGCTAGCTTCTGAAGATAAGGCAAATAAGATACAAAGATCCTCATGGACTTTAAAATCTCTAAAATGAGAACCTACCCCATAGGGTTGTGTTGAAGAATAGAGATATTATGAATTCATGTTGCAATATTATAAAAATGTAAATAAAGCAATATATGTAAACCATGTGGCCCAATGCCTGGCCTACAGGAGGTCCCCCAGTAAATGGTAGCTGGAATATTGGTACAAACTCTTAAAGATACTTTTAATGGTCTTCATTTTACTGTCATAGGCAGCAAGATTTGACAAGCTAGATTTTATCTAGGGCAGTAGTTCTCAAATTTGACTGCATATCGGAGTCACTTGAGGAGCTTACAAACCAGTGATCATGGGTCCCAACCCCAGAAATTCTGATTTACTTGAATTCAGTGTGGCCTGGGCATTGGTATTTTTAAAAGCTCCTCCATTGAGTAGAATATGCAGCCAAGGTTGAGAACAACAGAAAATACAAAGCACCCAAACATGCTAAATATAGTGCATTTGATTTTTTATTTCATTTTCTGTCCTAAATTATTGATGATAGTGTTCATTAGAGATTTTGAAAAATGGAACTTTATAATGACAAGCCTCCTTATATGACATAAAATTGGAAAAAAGTAAGGAAGATTAGTCTGTTCATTCTTTAATAGTGTTACAATGATAGGCTACATGAAAACAGATTTCATTAGCAGCTGTGGAGAACCTCTACCTATTTACATTGTATCAGGAATTGAGATGAGTGTGTTATGTCATTGTTACCATCTTTGCCATAATCATTTCAGCATTGTTTGTTGGGTTTTACAGAAAAGCACAGAAAGTGTGTGTGTATATGTGTTTGTACACTTCTCATAATAACCCTATGAAGTAATATTATCCAATGTAGACATGAGTAAAAAGAGGTTTATGATAACTTTATAATGGTAATAAATCTAGTACATTTCAAAGACTGGGTTTAAACCCAGTCCTGACAGATTCCAAAACAAACATGCTTTACTGCTTTATACTGAATCATAAAGAGGTGACCCTTTGCCTATAAGAACTGTTTCCTTGCTCTGATCCAAAAATATTATTTTATGCTTTTGTCTTTCATCTGGCTTTTTATTTGTTCCTTTTCTAGATTCCCAGTGTTTATGCATGCTTTCACTGGGGCTTTCAACCTGGTATTGACCTGCAACTTTATCTGACTGTTAGTATCTGCTTTAATACTTACACAAAGGTAAATATGATTAGTTTATATTACAGATTAGGAAACTGAGGCTCACAAGTTAGGTAACTTGCCCTAGGTGATAGCTAGTTAGTATCAAAGCCAGTACCAGAATTCAGGAATACCAAAGTGCATGCTTTCAGTCACTGTAAGGGAATCATTCTACTATTTTACCCTTCTTCTGCTTCCATATTCCCATTCTCCTCCCAGATCCAACAACTCTCTGCAACAGAACAATACACTCAGGAGGAAAAACATAAAATCTTCAGCTTCATAACAGAAACTAAAAGCCATCAATTTAAGATGGCATGCAAATTCAAATTAACTTGATATGGAAGCATGGGACCTGGTATTCTTAAAAGGGACATCTGATTAGAAGAAAGGAAATAGTATTCAGTGTTACCACTTTTTGTGCCCCAAGTCATCAAGAAAAATGCTTAATATAATTTGTTGAATGAGTTGAATTCTAGGAAGATTCATTTAGGAGGTGCATAAATGAAGGGGGAAAATGGTTTTGGAATATAAGTTGCAGTTATCTAGAAAATTAACTTATATGTACTGCTTTTATCTCTAATCGTATAAAATAAGTGCTTGTGTAATGCAACATCTCCCTTCTGGTAGACTGCCATCTTTGAATTGGAATTTAATGTTGTCTGCTCAGCTTTTATCTGAGGATGCTATAAAAACCAATTCATGGCTACAGCTATTGTGATATTTTTCTTGAGGATATAGCCACAGTGTTATTTAATACCCTGTATAAAGACATATGCACACGAACACTAATATATATACATTCCTCTCACACTTACTTCCAGTTTAGACAAAGCTAAGCTTCCCGAAGATAAATACTATGCTTGATAGTAATGAAAGTGACTTAAATTTGGCTTATAACTGAAATGCCAACAGTATTGAAAATTATTCAGGATGCAAAGTTGCTTATTGGCTGTATAGATGGCTGTTCAATAAAGAAATAATAAAGCAATTAGGCTAGTATTTCCCATAGTTCCCACTAAAGAACATTAATTTCATGGGATTTTTAATGTTAGTATGCAAAAAAATCCTTAATAAATTTGAAAACACTAACTGAATGTACATATGTTTTCTTAAAGAACTCAGTGCCTTTAATGTGCGAGTGCACGTTTCGATTCCCCATGAGGTGAATATATTATGCAACATTTTCTAAAATGATGTATCCACTTAACCATTTTTTACAGGGTATTCCATCACACATGAAAAAGTGTTGCTTTAGATATTTTAATGACAAATGAAGGCTTTGGGAATTTGTGTTTACACTGAATTAAAGGAAGAGAAAGGAAGTAGAAAAATATTAAGGCTTATTTATCTTGCTTCTCTCTAGTCTGAAACACTGTCTTAATGGTTCTAAGTGACACTAATATACTGTTGTTCAGTCACGGCTAATCTGGATAAGAGTCAGACTCCACGTACATATGAGATAGACGCACCCCAGGAATGAGAAGCATCACAGGACTTCATCCCAGAATAATGGAAAGAAACTTTCTAAATACAGGTTTCTGTTTTTCATTTTCTTTCTTTTTTTTCTTAACTGTATGATTCAATTTATATGATGAGCAAGTCAGACAAAGTTAATCTATGGTGATAGAAGTCAAAATAGTGGTTAACTCTTGGGGTTAGGCATTGACAGGGAAGGGTACAAGGGAAACTTCCAGGTAATCTTGATCTAGGTAAAGATTTTATATATATGAACAGCTTGATGAATTTATATATATAGTAATTTATAAATATAAAGTATATACATAAATTTATCAAGGTGTTTACTGAAGATATGTGTACATTATGGGAGGTATCATTTAAAATAAGGAGTACATTTTAAAAACTTAGGTAATAAGCATCTACATATACATCTCTCCCCCCCTTTTTTTTCTTGCCTATTTAATACCGATTTCTTAACACAGATTTTTAAAGGGAACTCTGTACTTCCCTGGCAACCATATCAACACAAAGAATAAAAGAATGACTACACACACATAAGTAATATTTACAGGTTAGCACATCTATTTAGCATTTACTGTTAGAGAGTGGCATACCAAAGGAAGGGGGGACAGTGGGAGAAGTCTGCTACAGTGAGGAGGAATATTTTATTACTGACATATTTAGAATTTCTGGTGCCTGGTGATATTAAAAACTTTCAGGAATATTATCATTATTAAAATTTTTTTTTTAATATTTAGGGATAATTTTTTATAATTTTTAATGAAATATAGTTGATATAAAGTATTATATTGGTTGGGTTCAGATGTACAGTATAGTGATTCAACAATTATATACATTACTAAATGCTCACCATGATAAACTTACCATCTGTCACCATACAAAGATGTTAAAATATTTTAGCTATATTCCCTACACTGTACTTCCATCCCTGTGACTAATTTATTTTATAATTTGAAGTTTGGACCTCTTTATCCTTTTAACCTATTTCATTCAACCCTTTCACCCCCCCTTCCCAATGGTAACCACCAGTTGGTTCTCTGTGTTTATGAGTCTATTTCTGTTTTGTTTTTTGTCCATTTGTTTTGTTTCTCAGATTCCAAATGTAAGTGGAATCATATGGTATTTGTCTTTCTCTGTTTGGCTTATTTCACTTATCATAATGCCCTTTAGGTCTATACATGTTGTCACAAATGGGAAGATTTCATTCATTTTTATGGCTGAATAATATTCCATTGTATATATGTACTTCATCTTCTTTATTCATTCATCTATTGATTGATACTTAGGTTGCTTCCATATCTTGGCTATTGTAAGTAAGAATGGCTAATACATATATAAAGAAACAACAAGTGTTGGTGAGGATATTGTGAAAAAGGGAACCTTGTACACTGTAGTGGGATTAAATATTGGTGCAGCCACTGTGGTAAGCAATATGGAGTTTCCTCAAAAAGCTAAAAATGGAAATACCATACGACCTAGCAATTCCACTTCTGAGAGTTTACATGAAGAAAACAAAATCACTAAATTGAAAGATATATGCACCCCTATGTTTACTGCAACATTATTTACAGTAGCCAAGTTATTATTTTTAAATTCTCCAAAAGCAATGCATACCCTTAAAGCCTGCACCTAGTTGGATCATTTTCAATACACTGCACTTGGTATCTCACTGCTGTTAGAAATTGTCTTGAAATAAATCTCTACTTAAGACCTTAAATTGTTAACAAACTTCCACAAAATAATGGTTCATTTATATATCTTTCAAAACATCTAAAATAAATTTCTACCAATATTGAACATTTTCACATATGTTAAGATTTATTATTCAAAATTGAAGTAAACCCCTGTTTGGGAAAATCAATAAAGCTTATTATAAGTGGCATGAATCTGAACATAGAATTGAATACTTAGAAACATTGGCATGCTTATTTTGAAATTCCTCAATAAAGCTTTTAAAATCAAGTGCCCTGGGAATTTCAGTTGTATAAATTTACCCCTAAATGGTCAAGCCTTTGTTACAGTAATACTTAAATTCGTTACAACCTGTATCTATCATTTCTTTTATTTTGAATGTACAACATATTTATAGTGGAGCGAATGATGTCCTAGTCGGATGCTTAATTAAAAGGGCTATTATTAATTGGCCTCCTCTAGGGTCTTGATTGCTATCTCTTCTCTGCTGCAACTCTAATGCCAACTCCTTGAGACCTTATAATTCTCTCTCTCAAGAAGTTTTCACTGACTTTGTGTAATGCCCTCAAGTCCCTGACCCAAAAATTATTTTGCCCATATGATTACATCCTCTTTTGCTTCTTAGAAAGAAATGACATAGTGTAAGCCTTTTACTCCTTATATATGAAGAAAACTGGGGGGAAAACTCAGGACCTGTTAAAGAAGTAGAAGGGTTCAAATGTTTTTCATCTACAACACATATACATCCAGAATGTGAAAAGGACAGTAGTAGTACTTTATTGGAAGCAATAGAAATGTAGAAAACATAATTGCTAATTGATGAATGGATAAAGGCCAATGATCACAAGGAAATTAGATAAAAATTCATTTAACTGGACTTCATTTTTTGAATTACTGTGAAAAGAGTGAAAAAAGAATGTCTACTGGGCTGGAAAAAGGTGGTGGCATGAGAAGTGATGCAGAAACCTCCCAAAACTATGTATAATACAAAAATACAGCAAATACAACTGATCTTGAAAGAGTGACCCAAAGACTGAAGAACAGACTGCCTACATCTGGGAAAAGAGAAGACCTCAAGAAAAGAGTAAAGTAGCAAAGCCACAATCCAGAGGGACAGAAGCCCTCCTCCCCACCCCAACTCACAGGCGGGAGGAAGAGAAATGGAGCAGGGAGGGAGTAGAAGCCCAGAACTGCTGAACACCCAGCCCTGGAGATCTGCTTCAGGAGCATGAACCCACATTACATGGTACTCTGGAGATTAGTGTGGTTGGAAAGCAAAGACAGGAAGAATAATCAGAGAGACTGAGATTCCAGCCACCTGTTAACAGGTATGCACAACCAGCTGCTCTGGGACAAAAGAAAGGGGGTACATTGAAAGAATACCCAACAGAGAGAGGGGTGCTAAAGGAGCAAAGAATACACAGAGCTCACTGCTCAGGAGAAAGGGCAAAATCATCCTGGCACATTCAGCCCAGCAGGTTGGGAATTTTCAGCTGCTTCAGCTGCTCCATCCCCTGGGCTGGCAATGCAGCCTTGACCTCCCACTGTAGTATGCAGCCTGCAACTCCTTCCTCACAGGAGGCACTGCTCTGCACACATGCAGCCCCCACCACTGTGCCAGGCCAGCAAGAGGTGACCCTGCCTATGGCAGCAGCAGGGATATAACACAGAGGCTCCTCCCTGCGTGGTTGGCCCACTGGACCTGGCAGTGGAGATAGGCACTGCAGCCAGAAAGCAGGAAAAAGCTCTTCCCTCCCAGCAGGTGCTGATGCCTCTTGCCTGCGACCCCCTTTATTGCTAAAGGTGCTGAGCAGCTCCAGAGAGTAGAGCTTCTGGACACTAGAGGGCGCCACGTACACAAAGTTATTAATTCCATACGAATCACTACAAAAATTAAATGGCAAAAGAATTTTGTCCAAACAAAACTAAAGGACAAGACACCAGAAAGAGGGCTAAGTGAAACTGAAATCACCAATCTTCTTGGTAAAGATTTCAAAATAAAAATCATAAACATGCTCACACAGCTGCAAAAAAATATTAAAGATCTCAAAGGACTTCAATAAAGAGATAGAAACAGAAAAACACAGTATCTGAAATGAAACATACAATAGAGGGATTTAAAAGTAGATTAGATGAGGTAGAGGAGATGGTAAATGAAATAGAAATTAGAGAACAGGAGTAGAAAGAAGCTGAGGCACAGAGAGAAAAAAGGATCTCTAGGAATGAAAGAATAATAAGAGAACCGTGTGATCAATGCAAACAAAATAATATTTGCATTATAGGGGTATCAGAAAAAGAAGAGATAGAAAAAGGGATAGACAGTCTCTTTGAGGAAATAATTGCTGTAAACTCCCCCAATATGGGGAAGGAAATAGTCTCACATGTCACGGAAGTGCAGAGATCCCCCAACACAAGGGACCCTAGGAAGAGAACACCAAGATATATAATAATTAAAATGGCAAAGATCAAGGACAAGGAGAGTGTATCAAAAGCAGCCAGAGAAAGAAAAAATATCATGTATAAAGGAAAGCCCATCAGGCTATGATCAGACTTCTCAGCAGAAACCTTATAGGCCAGAAGGAAGTGGCATGATATATTTAATTCAATGAAGCAAAAGGGCCTCCAACCAAGAATAGGCTACCTGGCAAGATTATCATTTAAATTTGAAGCAGGGATTAAACAATTTCCAGATAAACAAACGTTGAGGGAATTAAACTCCCACAAACCATTTCTACAGGGTATTTTAAAGGGACTGCTATAGATGGAAGGCCTTTTAAGGCTAAATAGCTGTCACCAGAGAAAATAAAACTACAGTAAAGAAAATAGCCCTATTAATCACTAAGCAAAGGGAAAATTAAATCAACTACCAACCAAGTCTAAAGACTACAGAATATGACACCTAATATAATAAGGGGGGAGGAAGAGGGAGAGGAGGGGAAGGAGACAGAGGAGGAGGAGCAGGAAGAAGAAGAAGAAGGGAGAAAAGGAAAAGAACCTTTACCTTGTGTTTGAAATAGTGTAACAAGTTAAGTCAGACTGTTAGATAATAACGAAGCTGCCCATGAACCTTTGGTAACCACAAATCTAAGCCTGCAATGGGAATAAGTACCTACCTATCGATAATCACCCTAAATGTAAATAGACTGAATACACCAATCAAAAGACATAGAGTCACTGAATGGATAAAAAGGGAAGACCCATCTATATGCTGCCTATAAGAGACTCACTTCAAACCCAAAGACATACACAGACTAAGTGAAGGGATAGAAAAATTAATATCATGCAAATAACAGGAAGAGAAAAGCAGGAGTAGCAGTAATTATATCACACAAAGTAGATTTCAAAACAAAGTAACAAGAGACAAAGAAGGACATTACATAATGATAAAGGGGTCAGTCCAACAAGAGGATATAACCATTAGTAATATCTATGGACCCATTATAGGAGCACCTACATATGTGAAACAAATACTAACAGAATTGAAGGGGAAAATAGACTGCAATGCACTCATTTCTGGAGACTTCAACACACCACTCACTCCAGAAGACAAATCAACCAGACAGAAAGTAAGTAAGGAGACAGAGGCAGTGAACAACGCATTAGAACAGATGGACCTAACAGACATCTACAGAATAGTCACCCCAAAAGCAGCAGGATACACATTCTTCTCAAGTGCACATGGAACATTTTCTCAGAATAGGTCATATACTAGGCCACAAAAAGAGCCTCAGTAAATTCAAACAGTTTGAAATTGTGTCAACCATCTTCTCAGACAACAAAGGTATGAAACTAGAAATAAATTATGCAAAGAAAACAAAAAAGCCCACAAACACATGGAGGATTAATAAGATGCTCCTAAATAATCAATGGATCAATGACCAAATAAAAACAGAGATCAAGCAATATATGGAGACAAATGAAGACAACAGCTCAATAGCCCAAAACCTGTGGGATGCAGCAAAGGCAGTTCTAAAAGGAAAGTATATTGCAATACAGGCTGACCTCAAGAAAGAAGAACAATCCCAAACGAACAGTCTAAATTCACAATTAATAAAACTAGAAAAAGAAGAACAAATGAGGCCCTAAGTCAGTAGAAGGAGGCACATAATGAAGATGGGAGCAGAAATAAATAAAATTGAGAAGAATAACACAATAGAAAGAATTAATGAAACCAGGAGCTGGTTCGTCAAGAAAATCAGCAAAATAGATAAACCCCTCACCAGACTTATCAAGAAAAAAGAAAGTGTACACATAAACAGAATCAGAAATGAGAAAGGAAAAATCACTATGGACACCACAGAAATACAAAGAATTATTAGAGAATACTATGAAAAATTATATGCCGCAAACTGGATAACCTAGAAGAAATGGACAACTTTCTAGAAAAATATAACCTTCCAAGACTGATGCAGGAAGAAACAGAAAATCTGGACAGGCCAATTACCAGCAGTGAAATTGAACTGGTAATCAAAAAACTACCTAAGAACAAAACCTCGGACCAGATGGCTTCACTGCTGAATTTTATCAAACATTTGGAGAAGAACTAATACCCATCCTCCTTAAAGTTTTCCAAAAAGTAGAGGAAGGAATACTTCCAAACTCATTCTAGGAGGCCAGTATCACTCTAATACCAAAACCAGGCAAAGACACCCCAATAAAGAAAATTACAGACCAATATCCCTGATGAACATAGATTCAAAAATAATCAAGCATTAGCAAACCAAATTCAAAAATACATCAAAAAGATCATCCATCATGATTAACTGGGATTTATTCCAGGGATGCAAGGATGGTACAATATTTGAAAATCCATCAACATCATCCACCACGTCAAGAAAAAGAAGGACAAAAACCACATCATCATCTCCATAGATGCTGAAAAAGCATTCGACAAAATTCAACATTCATTCATGATAAAAACTCTCAACAAAATGGGTATAGAGGGCAAGTACCTCTACATAATAAAGGCCATATATGACAAACCCATAGCCAACATCATACTTAACAGTGACAAGCTGAAAGCTTTGCCTTTAAGATCGGGAACAAGACAAGAATGCCCACTTCCCCCACTTTTATTCAACATAGTTCTGCACATCCTAGCCACGGAAATCAGACAACACAAAGAGATAAAAGTATCCAAATTGGAAAGGAATAAAATAAGCTGTCACTCTTTGCAGATGACATGATATTGTATATAAAAAACCCTAAGGAATCCACCAAAACACTACTAAAACTAATAAGAGAATTCAGCAAAGTTGCAGGATACAAAATTTATACTTAGAAATCTGTTGCATTCCTATATTCTAATGATGAAGTTGCAGAAAGAGAAATCAGGAAAACAGCTCCATTTACAATTGCATCAAGAAGAATAAAATACTTAGGAATAACCTAACTAAGGATGTGAAAGACCTATACTCTGAGAACTACAAGACACTCATGGGAGAAATTAAAGAAGATACCACTAAATGGAAATCTATCCCGTGGTCATGAATAAGAATTAATATTGTCAAAATGGTCATCTGGCCTTAAGCAGTCTACAGATTCAATCCAATCCCTGTCAAAATACCAATAGTTCATTCTTCAATGAACTAGAACAAATAGCTCTAAAATTCATATGGAACCAAAAAAGACCCCGAATAGCCAAAGCAATCCTGAGAAGGAAGAATAAAGCAGGGGGGATCTCGCTTCCCAACTTCAAGTTCTACTATAAAGCCACAGTAATCAAAACAATTTGGTACTGGCACAAGAACAGACCCATAGATTAATGGAACAGAATAGAAAGCCAGATATAAACTCACACATATATGGCTAATTAATATATGATAAAGGAGCCATGGATACACAATGCGGAAATAATAGCCTCTTCAACAGCTGGTGTTGGCAAAAGTGGATGGCTACATAGAAGGGAATGAAACTGGATCATTGTCTAAGTCCATACACAAAAAGTCAACTCAAAATGGATCAAAGCCCTGAATGTAAGTCATGAAACCATAAAACTCATAGAAGAAAACATTCACAAAATTCTCTTGGATATAAACATGAGCAACTTTTTCCCGAATACATCTCAGCAAGGGAAACAAAAGCAAAACTGAACAAATGCGACTACATCAAATTAAAAAGCTTCTGTACAGCAAAGGACACCATCAGCAGGGCAAAAAGACATCCTACACTATGGGAGAATATATTCATAAATGACTTATCCTATAAGGGGTTAACATCGAAAATATACAAAGGACTCACATGCCTCAACATTCAAAAAGAAATAACCAATTAAAAAATGGGCATAGGTAATTCTAAAATTCATATGGAACCACAAAAGACCCCGAATAGCCAAAGCAATCCTGAGAAGGAGGAATAAAACAGGGGGAATTACACTCCCTGACTTCAAGCTCTACTACAAAGCCACAGTAATCAAGACAATTTGGTATTGGCACAAAAACAGACCCACAGACCAGTGGAACAGAATAGAAAATCCAAACATTAACCCAAACATATACAGTCAATTAATATTTGATAAAAGTACCTTGGATATACAATGGGGAGATGACAGCCTCTTCAGCAGCTGATGTTGGAAAAACTGGACAGCTACATGTAAGAGAATGAAACTGGACTACTGTCTAGCCCCATACACAAAGGTAAACTCAAGGTGGATCAAAGACCTGAATGTAAGTCATGAAACCATTAAACTCTTAGAAAAAAACATAGGCAAAAATCTCTTGGACATAAACATGAACAACTTCTTCATGAACATATCTCCCCGGGCAAGGGAAACAAAAGCAAAATGAACAAGTGGGACTATATGAAGCTGAAAAGCTTCTGTACAGCAAAGGACACCATCAGTAGAACAAAAAGACATCCTACAGTATGGGAGAATATATTCATAAAAAACGTACCTGATAAAGGGTTGACATCCAAAATATATAAAGAACTCATGCACCTTAACAAACAGAAAGCAAATAATCCAATTAAGAAATGGGCAGAGGACATGAATAGACACTTCTCCAAAGAAGAAATTCAGATGGCCACAGGCACATGAAAAGATGCTCCACATCGCTAATCATCAGAGAAATGCAGATTAAAACCACAATGAGATATCACCTCACACCAGTGAGGATGGCCAACATCCAAAACACAAACAACAACTAATGTTGGCGAGGATATGGAGAAAAGGGAACCCTCCTACACTGCTGGTGGGACTGCAAATTAGTTCAACCATTGTGGAAAGCAGTATGGAGGTTCCTCAAAACCTCAAAATAGAAATACCATTTGACCCAGGAATTCCACTCCTAGGAATTTACCCTAAGAATGCAGCAGCCCAATT
>JAVSCE010012212.1:0-59593 GCA_032199065.1 Smutsia gigantea | reverse complement strand
CCCTTTATCATTATGTAATGTCCTTCTTCTTTATCTCTTGCTACTTTCTTCGTTTTGAAGTCAATTTTGTCTGATACAAGTACTGCAACACCTGCTTTTTTCTCTTTGTTGTTTGCATGAAATATCTTTTTCCATCCCTTCACTTTTAGTCTGTGTATATCTTTGGATTTGAGGTCAGTTTCTTGTAGGCAGCATACAGATGCGTCTTGCTTTGTTATCCATTCTGTTACTCTGTGTCTTTTGATTGGTGCATTCAGTCCATTTACATTTAGGGTGATTATTGATAGGTATGTACTTATTGCCATTGCTGGCTTTAGATTCGTGGTTACTAAGGGTTCAAGGGTTGCTTCTTTACTATCTAACAATCTAACTTAACTTTCTTGTTATGTTATTGTAAACACAGTCTGATGTTTCTTTCTTTCTCTCCCTTCTTATTCCTCCTCCTCCATTCTTTCTATAATAGGTGTTTTATTCTTTGCCTTTAGTTAGTATTTGGATGGTCTGCTTTCTTTGCTATGATTTTTTTTCTCTGGTGACATCTTTTTAGCCTTAGGTGTGCTTCCATCTAGAGCAGTCCATTTAAGATATCCTGTAGTGGTGGTTTATGAGAGCAAATTCTCTTAACTTTCGTTTATCTGGAAATTGTTTAATCCCTCCATCATATTTAAATGATAATCGTGCTGGATACAATATTCTTGGTTCAAGGCCCTTCTGTTTCATTACATTAAATATATCATGCCATTCTCTTCTGGCCTGTAAGGTTTCTGTTGAGAAGTCTGATGATAGTCTGATGGGTTTTCCTTTGTAGGTGATCTTTTTTCTCTCTCTAGCTGCCTTTAATACCCTGTCTTTATCTTTGATCTTTGCCATCTTAATTATTATGTGTCTTGGTGTTGGCTTCCTTGGGTCCCTTGTGTTGGGAGATCTATGAGCTTCAGTGGACTGCGAGACTACTTCCTTCCCCAGCAAGGGAAAGTTTTCAGCAATTATTTCTTCAAAGACACTTTCTATCCCTTTTTCTCTCTCTTCTTCCTCTGGTACTCCTATGATGCGAATATTGTTCCGTTTGGATTGGTCACACAGTTCTCTTAATATTCTTTCATTCCTAGAAATCCTTTTATCTCTCTCTGCCTCAGCTGCTCTGTACTCTTGTTCTCTGTTTTCTATTCCATTAACAGTCTCTTGCATCTCATCCATTCTGCTGTTAAGCCCGTCGATTGCTTGTCTGATTTCTGTATTGTCTTTCCTCAGTTCCCTCACTTCCTCCCTCAGCTCTTGCACATTTCTCTGTAGGTCCATCAGCATGGTTATGACTTTTATTCTGAATTCTTTTTCAGGAAGGCTGTGCATTTCCATCCCTTCAGACTCCCTCTCTGGGGTTGTCTGGTTGATTTTGGTCTGAACCATATTCCTCTGTCTTTTCATGGTTATATAATTGGTCACTGATCGTTGCCACGTATGTCAGCTGGGCTCTTTAAGACTTTAAAAAGAGAAGAAAAAAAAAGAGAAAAAAAAAGAAAGAAAGAAAGAAAGAAAAAAAGAAAAAATGAAAGAAAAGAAAAAACAAAAACAAAACAAATAAAACAAAAAAATGCCCACCGGACGTAGATTCTGTGGGAATGCTCTAGGTGGCGCTATTGCCCCACTATTCCACAGCTGTGACTGTGCCACTCCGCAGGGCCCTTTATCGCTCTGGCAGGGGTGGGAACGAATAGGAGGCTGTTGATCTCAGTGAGAAGTGTTAAGTATGGCTACGCTTCCTCAGTCATCAGCTAAGGCGTCTGAAACTCCCCAGGACTCCCAGCCTGCTGGGCTGAGTGTGCTGGGGTGATCCGGCTCCTCCGCTGGGCTCCTGTCTCTTTAAGACCGCTGAAGAAAGCACGCGCTTTTTTTTTTTTTCCTTCCCGGGAGCCAGCTGCAAGCACCCTGGCGCGTTCCCTGCTCAGATCCTGCCGCTCTGTCTCTCCAAAATCCGCTGCACTGCGCAATGTGGGTCAGCACTCCCCACGCAGATCACCGGGGCTGGCTACTTCGCGGGGTGTACTTCCACTCCCTCCCGGCTCTGAATCATCTCCTCCCGCCGGTGCGCTGGGGTGGGGGAGGGCTTGGGTCTCGCCGGGTCAGGGCTCCATATCTTACCCGCCTCTTGGGGTGCCAAGTCCTCTCGAGTGTAGCTGCACGCTGTGCGCTTTCCTGTGTATTCTCGTCTCTCTTTTAGGAATAGATGTATTTTCTGTGTTTTTGTAGATAAATATAGTGTTGGGAGGAGATTTCTGCCGCCCTGCTCACACCGCCATCTTCCCGGAAGTCCTCTCTGATGCTGCATTTTATATGGTATATTTATGAATGTTTTAGGAAGTATGCTGAGTCGCACAGACTGCCATCTATCTGACATAGCAGAATACATTTTTGTTTCCCAGTATTGTGAAGTGATTTTAATAATTAATTTTCTATGGCAAAAATTTTTTAAAATACCCTGAGCCTTCTAATTGACCATATGAATGACCAAAACTTTTTTTACAGTTTAAGAGGCCTTAGCATGACCTATGGTTATTTAATTTTTTATTTGATACAGTGATGAGAAGGAGATTCAAAAATCTTTTATTGGAATGGGAACTCTTTTAAAATTTCTTATAAACACTTTTCCAGACATTTATAAATGATGACTGTTCTGTTTATATAAGGTACTCTAGGCTCTGACAAAATTATAGTTGCCAGGAAAAATATATAAAGTATATTTATATGTAGCAATCAAGCAAAAGAACATACGAAGTTCATAAAATTCCCTTAAATATTCCCCCTTTATTTGCAAAGAATATATCCTTGCTGTTTAATGTTTTCATTAGAGAATAAAAATTAAATGAATGAATGTTGTCATCAACTTGAAAGTTGTGGTTGGTTGTCATCACTGAAGCATGATTGGATTTTTTCTCAGTCCATCCTTCCTTCCTCAGGACATGTAACTTGAAGGATAAAATTCATTCTCTATTTAAAACAGTCTCCTGGTTATGCCCACAAGGTGGCTGTGAATTGCACATAAAACCCTGTATGTCCATTTCTAAAACCATATGAGCTCTGCCGTTCAAAGGGTTCTGGACAGCTCAGAGGGCAAAGATCACAGTACAAGCACAGGTATTATCTATATATTGCTTTGATGGATTTTGTTGGAGGAGGAAAACACCTTTCTGTCTAGTATATGACTGTTGAGAGATCTGAAACCCCAACTCATTGTGATTAAAAGGATCAATCACTGGCATAGAAAGAAGCACTCCTAATTTTGAAATATCCTAAAGGAAATGGCTGTTGTCTCAAACATAGAGATTAAGTGGTGAACCAACTAAGATTCCTTAATGACAAGCAACAGAAACTAACTGGATAATAGAAATGGAAATTTAGTGGCTCACATAATAAGAAAGTTCAAAGGGCAAACTGGCTTATGCATGACTGAAGCCAGTGGATTGCATTATGTCAACAGTACTCATTCTTTATCTCTTAATTTTTTTCCTATGTTGGCTGTATTTTTAGTAACATGGTCTCCATATGTTATCAGAAATGGTCACTGGTAGTTGAAGACTGTCTTCTTTGGCTCACATAATTTCAGAGAAAAAGAGAATACTTCTTTGATTATTTGAGCAAAATCTCTGGGGAGGACTTGATTAGCATGACTTGTGCCTGGTGGATATCCCTGACCCAGTTCTGGTGGTCAGGGTGCTCTGATCAGTTAGGCTGGGTTATGCGCTCCTATCTGTGGTGACAGAAAGGTGCAGTGATGGAGATAGCTCCAAAGGGTTTGGGACAGAGATCCATAAAACAAAGAAAGAAAGGAAGAAAAAGATGAGATGAACTTATGCCTTACTGGTGATTATAATGACTTTCAATAGAAAAAAGGCCATGCAAGGGGTCTAATAAGCTGTGACCCATATTTGTACTTAGTTCTACTTTGTGTCCCAAGCAGAGATGAAAGACATATGTCTGAAAAAAAAAGAGGAAGAAGGAGATACAAGGGGAAAAGCTTACTAATAAGCCTCTGCCAATTATCTGATTCACCCAGGTAGTTACTGCTATTTCTGATTGTCTGCTTCAACTAAGACATTTCTAAGATGGGCGTTTTTTTCAGTTTCTCTCATTTTTTCTTTTTAGGTGGACAAAAAAATTGTCAGAACTGAGATAGGAGTTCTTCTTCGCCTCTCACACCCAAACATTGTAAGTAGTTTTTAACCTACTCTTTCATATAGTTTACAAAGTCACAGAATGAGATTTTTATTTTTTACTGTCCATGCTGATAATGAGAAGGGGATTCTTCCACTACCATGGCCTAGCTCTTGTCCTCATCTGATCACATTTTTCAGTTCTGTAGCTGAATATATCTTAAAAATAACACCCCTTGAAAGAGTTTCAAAGTGGACATATCAGCAGTATATACCGTCTTTATTTTGGTGCATAGAAGGATAGCTAAAAACTGGAGGGTTTTGTTTTCACTCTAATAAAACACTGGTTTTTTCCTTTTGTGTGCCTATCCTATTAATATACCATTGCTGAAAAAGCCTGTGAATAAAATGCATTGCTTTCCAAAGTCATTTCAGTCTCCTTTGAGAGACTATCTCCTTCAGAAACAATGGGAAGATCCAAATAAATGATGTCCTTGAATGGGAGAAATGAAACGTCCTCGGAAGCTCTGCTCTAGGCTATGCCTAGACAAAGGCACTGAGAGAAAGGTCTGGCAAGAACCTTTCTTGAGCCAATGAAGAGAAAAGAACAAAATTATTTTCCAGGCCATAACTTGTTTTTATGAATTGAGCCAGCTAC
This sequence comes from Smutsia gigantea, assembly GCA_032199065.1. NCBI lineage: Eukaryota > Metazoa > Chordata > Mammalia > Pholidota > Manidae > Smutsia > Smutsia gigantea. The sequence goes on along the minus strand of JAVSCE010012212.1, from coordinate 54,787 downwards.
TGAAAGAACATATTTTACCCATTTCTCTGAGAAAGTTGTGGTGTCCAGGAGGATGACCTGAACTGATTTAGAAGGCAAAGTGCCTGAAACTTAATATAAAAGTTAGCAAAGCTTTCAGCTATACATAACAGAAAACCTCAATTTGGTGGTCTATGAAGATTTTCCTTATGTCACAAGGCATCAGACGGTAGGCAGCTGCTAGCATCGATTCAGCTCCTCGGCGACCCCATCCGGGACCCAGATGTCTTCCACCTGTTGCTTCCTCTGTCCTCAGTGTGTCGGCTTTCACCATTATGTTTTGCCCTCGTGGCTTCACCGCAGTCTTCCCAAGTCTTCAGGTCTATATTCAAGACAGAGAGAAGTCAAAAGGCCCCACCAGCAGAGTCTGATGAGAAAAGTGAAAGCTTTTCTAGAATTTCCAGCTGCAGCAGAATTCTTTTCAGTTTTTATTGGCCAGAGCTCTTCATAACATCACCCTTAACTGCACAGAGACTGGGAAATTAGGGAACAGGGTTATCATACGTGACTTAGATCAGTCATGATCTATAATTTGAGGACAGGCTCCTTGCTTTCCTAAACAGAGTTAGAGTTCTCTTTGCAATAAAGTAGGGGGAGAAGGGCCTTAGGTAAGCATTTAACAAAATGTGCCACATACAGTCACCACTGCCATCTTTTTTCTTCTGAGGAGAAGTCAGTGTAGAATTCCCCTCAAACATGATCAGTCCTGGTCCCTAGATTCTCAGGTGTACTGAGGACACAATACCCCAAACTGGATGGATTGTCTGAGTGTGATGAACACCCTGTGATGGTCAGTCAGTCCACTGCCACCACTACTTTTCTGAGGATCCCTCCCTCCACCAGCAACCTTTTAGCTGTTGAGGGATGTTCTTTCCATACAAACAGACTTTAACCTGGTCCTGTTCTGCCTCAGACCCCTAATACCAAGTTCCTTCCTAGGAGAAAGAGGCATTTTCATCTCTAGCAACCATGAGGATTAAAGTGGTTTAGGAATTTTTGTTTCCTTTTTTTTTCAAGCTCTGAGCAACTCAGAAGTTGGGATGTTTTGGCAAAATTTAGGAAGTGTTTCTAAGGCAGGGACTTTTCAGATGTCAAAAGGAAAAATACAAAAGCTCAAAAGGACCACTGAAGAAATGAGATTACTGATTAAAACAAACCAAAGAGTAAAAAATGGCTGCCTGATGTTAGAGTTACCTTTATTAACAATGATCCAACATATTACTATTACAGAATACTAGTAATACAGTAATAATAATAGTGTTGTTTTAGCTATTTCCTAGAAAGATGAAAATAAAGAATTTGTTATTTTTTGTGTGTGTGTCTTCCCCCAGATAAAACTCAAAGAGATATTTGAAACCCCTACAGAAATCAGTCTGGTCCTAGAACTCGTCACAGGAGGAGAACTGTTTGACAGGTGAGTTGGTCCTAGAAATCTCACCACAGTAAAGTTTTGCTTCCAGTCACCAAAAAAAATCAAAGGAAACTTTCCTGAAATTTTTCTTCATGGTGTATCATACCAGTTAATAAATCTCACTAAAATAAATCTTAAGAGGAGTGTAGGAAAGAAGGAGAGTGGTACTTGATAAGATGTTGGGTAGATGAAAATCTAGGATTCTTAGTATAAAGAAAAGTACTGTAAAATCTATTTATTTTTGCAGTCATTTACTTCCCCAATAAAAAACAGAATTTCTAAAGTCATATTAAATCTAAGCTAAATAGTAAGATTTATAAGAATATTTTTGTTAGAAAGTATTTGATGAGATTATTGAAAAGATAAACATGTATTCTCTATTATGATCCAAAAGCTCATAAAAATCAATACTCCCAAATAATTATTTTTAGGCCTACTTTCTCTATTAGGCTGAGTAAGAGTTCTAAGTTGCAGAGTAAAACATATTCAGCTAAATTCAACTAAAGCCAATTTTAGTCCTCTGTTCATATGTCCATCACTCAAGGCAGGGGTTTGAGGATGGCAGGGACGCTGCCTGGAAACCGGGTAGAGCATCACACACGCAAACCGTTTGTACAAGAGACACAGCTTTAATTTTCTGTAGCTTTCCCACATTCCCCATCTTCTCAGGAGAACTGCCTGTGTAGCCTGATGGGCTCTTGGGAGCCCTTTGCTCTGCACATCGGGGTCATCAAAAAAGAATGAAATTGAAGGAGGACAGAGAGACTAAGTAGGTATATATTAGCAATGGTGTGCACTGACGTCCAGTTCCTGTTGGTTAAAGAATAGGTTAAGAGAGAAGTGGGCTGCAGACAGGAGACAGAAGAGAGATGGAGGGCAGTGCCTATATAGCGGAGTACCTATAGCACAGTAAATTCTCAATAAATATTTGCTGAATGAATGAATGAATGGGTGAGCAATGGCTACAATGAGTGGACTCTAAGAACAATATCTAAAGGAGAGAGGTTTAGAATGTGTTGGAAGAGGAGAACTTCTACCCTTCCTTCTACCCCAGCTCCACCCAGTTAAGTTTGCTGCCTCTTCAAGAGCTTCCAAAAGTATTCATATTGGTTTGCAAAGCTCCTATTTGTTTTTGATCTGACCCACTGCAGATTTGGATCACCAGGTCGGAAGGAAAGAAATGGCTCAGCTCAACTGGAGCTGCATATATATTTTTAACAGATACATAATTTTGTTCAAATATATGTTGAAGTTTTCTTAGAAAAGTTATGTGAATTATCAGAATTTAAAAGTTATATATTTTAACTACACTCACTCTTTACCAATAAGTGAATTAACTTGGAAGTAAGCATCAGTAGCCTAAAGATAGACTTCTTGTGGCAACTTGCTGATAGGTTCACAGTTCTAAATCCGGACTCAAAGGACAGAGAGCTAACCTTCAGTGATTTGCTTAACTTCTCTGAACCTCAGAACAGATCCGAAGTGGTCCTGTGCTACTAAGGGAGCTGCTGAGGAGACACTCTGATCCACCATAAGGACTGTCTTGCTCTAAAACCATCATGTTCCCATGTGCTTAGTGAAGACTTTTTTAGACTAGTTTATTAGAATGTTGCCGAAATTGCCGAAAATGGGTCCTTTTTCAACATGTGTTTGGCTGACTCTTTCATGGACATGTTCCTTCTTTATGTACATAATAGAGTAAATTTATAGTTGGGTTAACCTGGCTGTAGAGTCATGAGGTCTCTCTAAGAAGAATTTACATATTCTCTGCTAATTATGACCTATCAGAGGGAAATCTCATGTTCTTTAGTTGTAAATAGTTGCAGAACAGGACTGTCACACTAAAGCTGTCATCTACCAATAGCACTTACTATTTACTTACCTACCTCTATTTGTTCATATTATTTTGGAATCAGGGGTCTCTTTTCCTCCTTCGCAACCTTTCTTTCATGAAACAATTCTGGTTCTCTCATCTTGTAGTCTAGTTGATTTTGATGATAGAGGTAATTCAGCTCTAGATAAAAATGAAAAACTAAATGTTGATGAATTTCATTTACAGAGATAAGTGGATAAAATAGTCCTACTTAACAGAAGACATCTAAAGAATGGCACATAGCCAGTAAAGCACTAAACCACTCTGTAAACTTGTGGTGCTCTCAGATGATACACTTCCCCCAACCCCCACCCCGAACGTTGTCCACATAATCTGTTGCCATATCTGAGATGAATTTGGTTTCTCCATTAGTTACTTAGTTCTACAGTTATCTTTAAAATTGAATCAAGCTGAAAATAAGTATATCCTGCTGAAAATACCACGCATGTATTGCTTTCTTTCTTGAGAGTTAAAATCATGATATAGTCTCTTTTTTCCATAGGTTAAAAATGAAATTCATTTCATTGTGATGATAAAAATTAATTCCTGGTCTGATGATAGCTCTAATAGTTTATAATGAATAAATAATGGAGCAGTTGATGAAGAGAAAATCATGTTAGTCCATTATAATCAAAATAGTTGTATTCTACAGGGAAAAAATCTCTTCTATAGTACTTCTAAAAAATTAAAGTAAAAATCCAAGTGGAACTGCTGTTTCATGTAGAATAAAAAGAATTAACTGCATAGGACAATGGATTTAAATTTGTGGAATAAAAATCAGTGATTTTCTTGTGTCCAAGAAAATCCCCACCAAAAACCCTGTACAAAATTATGCTTATCATGGGAAGAAGAAAGCTCGCAAGGTTTCCTGTTCCATCCTTCTCAATCTAGTCATAACTAATAGAAATTTACTCTTTAAGTGGAAAAGGTATGAGGTTGTCTTTTTTTTTCTTGTAAGAGATATTTATTTTTTTTTTTAATATAATTTATTTTATTATCATTAATTTACAATTACATGTGCAATATTACGATTATTAAACTACCCCTTCATCAGGTCCCCCCCACCAACCCCATTACAGTCACTGTCCATCAGCGTAGTGAGATGCTATAGAATCACTACTTGTCTTCTCTGAGTTGTACTGCCCTCCCCGTGCCCCCCCAACATTACATCTGCTAATCGTAATGCCCCTTTTTCCCTCTTATCCCTCCCTTCCCGCCCATTTTCCCCAGTCCCTTTCCCTTTGGTAACTATGAGTCCGTTCTTGGGTTCTGTGAGTCTGCTGCTGTTTTATTCCTTCAGTATTTTTTTTGTTCTTATACTCCACATATGAGTGAAATCATTTGATACTTGTGTTTTTCGGCTTGGCTTATTTCACTGAGCATAATACCCTCTAGCTCCATCCATGTTGTTGCAAATGGTAGGATTTGTTTTCTTCTTATGGCTGAATAATATTCCATTGTGTATATGTACCACATCTTCTTTATCCATTCATCTACTGATGGACACTTAGGTTGCTTCCATTTCTTGGCTATTGTAAATAGTGCTGCAATAAACATAGGGGTGCATCTGTCCTTTTCAAATTGGGCTGCTGCATTCTTAGGGTAAATTCCTAGGAGTGGAATTCCTGGGTCAAATGGTATTTCTATTTTGATTTTTTTGAGGAATCTCCATACTGCTTTCCACAATGGTTGAACTAATTTGCAGTCCCACCAGCAGTGTAGGAGGGTTCCCTTTTCTCCACATCCTCGCCAACATTTGTTGTTGTTTGTGTTTTGGATGTTGGCCATCCTCACTGGTGTGAGGTGATATCTCATTGTGGTTTTAATCTGCATTTCTCTGATGATTAGCGATGTGGAGCATCTTTTCATGTGCCTGTTGGCCATCTGAATTTCTTCTTTGGAGAAGTGTCTATTCATGTCCTCTGCCCATTTCTTAATTGGATTATTTGCTTTCTGTTTGTTAAGGTGCATGAGTTCTTTATATATTTTGGATGTCAACCCTTTATCAGATACGTTTTTTATGAATATATTCTCCCATACTGTAGGATGTCTTTTTGTTCTACTGATGGTGTCCTTTGCTGTACAGAAGCTTTTCAGCTTGATATAGTCCCACTTGTTCATTTTTGCTTTTGTTTCCCTTGCCCGGGGAGATATGTTCATGAAGAAGTTGCTCATGTTTATGTCCAAGAGATTTTTGCCTATGTTTTTTTCTAAGAGATTTATGGTTTCATGACTTACATTCAAGTCTTTGATCCACCTTGAGTTTACCTTTGTGTATGGGGCTAGACAGTAGTCCAGTTTCATTCTCTTACATGTAGCTGTCCAGTTTTTCCAACACCAGCTGCTGAAGAGGCTGTCATCTCTCCGTTGTATATCCAAGGCACTTTTATCAAATATTAATTGACTGTATATGTTTGGGTTAATGTTTGGATTTTCTATTCTCTTCCACTGGTCTGTGGGTCTGTTTTTGTGCCAATACCAAATTATCTTGATTACTGTGGCTTTGTAGTAGAGCTTGAAGTCAGGGAGTGTAATTCCTCCTGTTTTATTCCTCCTTCTCAGGATTGATTTGGCTATTCGGGGTCTTTTGTTGTTCCATATGAATTTTAGAATTATTTGTTCCAGTTCATTGAAGAAAGCTGTTGGTAGTTTGATAGGGATTGCATTGAATCTGTAGATTGCTTTAGGTAGTATAGCCATTTTGACAATATTTATTCTTCCTAGCCAAGAGCATGGGATGCATTTCCATTTGTTAGTGTCCTCTTTAATTTCTCTTAGGAGTGTCTTGTAGTTTTCAGAGTACAGGTCTTTTGCTTCCTTGTTAGGTTTATTCCCAGGTATTTTATTCTTTTTGATGCAATTGTGAATGGAATTGTTTTTCTGATTTCTCTTTCTGTTAGTTCATCATTAGTGTATAGGAAAGCAACCGATTTCTGTGTGTTAATTTTGTATCCTGCAACTTTGCTGAATTCTGATATTATTTCTAGTAGTTTTGGAGTGGAGTCTTTAGGGTTTTTTATGTACAATATCATGTCATCTGCAAATAGTGACAATTTGACTTCTTCTTTACCAATCTGGATGCCTTGTATGTCTTTGTTTTGTCTGATTGCCATGGCTAGGACCTCCAGTGCTATGTTGAATAACAGTGGAGAGAGTGGGCATCCCTGTCTTGTTCCCGATCTTAGATGAAAAGCTTTCAGCTTCTCGCTGTTAAGTATGATGTTAGCTGTGGGTTTGTCATATATGCCCTTTATGATGTTGGGGTACTTGCCCTCTATACCCATTTTGTTGCGAGTTTTAATCAGGAATGGATGCTGTATTTTGTCAAATGCTTTTTCAGCATCTATGGAGATGATCATGTGGTCGTTGTTCTTCTTTTTCTTGATGTGGTGGATGACGTTGATGGATTTTCGAATGCTGTACCATCCTTGCATCCCTGGGATGAATCCCACTTGATCATGGTGTATGATCCTCTTGATGTATTTTTGAATTCAGTTTGCTAATATTTTGTTGAGTATTTTTGCATCTACGTTCATCAGGGATATTGGTCTGTAATTTTCTTTTTTGGTGAGGTCTTTGCCCGGTTTTGGTATTAGAGTGATGCTGGCTTCATAGAATGAGTTTGGAAGTATTTCCTCCTCTTCTATTTTTTGGAAAACTTTAAGGAGAATCGGTGTTATTTCTTCTCTATATGTCTGGTAGAATTCAGAGGTGAATCCATCAGGCCCAGGGGTTTTGTTCTTGGGTAGTGTTTTGATTACCAATTCGATTTCGTCGCTGGTGATTGGTCTGTTTAGTTTTTCTGTTTCTTGCTTGGTCAGTCTTGGAAGGTTGTATTTTTCTAAGAAGTCGTCCATTTCTTCTATGTTTTCCAGCTTGTTAGCATATAGATTCTCATAATATTCTCTTATAATTCTTTGTATTTCTGTGGCGTCCGTCGTGATTTTTCATTTCTCATTTCTGATTGTGTTTATGTGTGTAGATTCTCTTTTTCTCTTAATGAGTCTGGCTAGGGGTTTATCTATTTTGTTTATTTTTTCAAAGAACCAGCTCTTGGTTTCATTGATTTTTTCTATTGTTTTATTCTTCTCAATTTTATTTATTTCTTCTCTAATCTTTATTATGTCCCTCCTTCTGGTGACTTTGGGCCTCATTTGTTCTTCTTTTTCCAATTTCAGTAATTGTGTCTTTAGACTATTCATTTGGGAATGTTCTTCCTTCTTTAAATAGGCCTGGATTGCAATATACTTTCCTCTTAGAACTGCCTTTGCTGCGTCCCACAGAAGTTGTGGCTTTGTGTTGTTGTTGTCATTAGTCTCCATATATTCTTTGATTTCTGTTTTGATTTGGTCGTTAACCCACTGATTAATTAGGAGACTGTTGTTAAGTCTCCATGTATTTGTGAGCCTTTTTGATTTCTTTCTAAAATTTATTTCTAGTTTTATACCTTGGTGATCTGAGAAGTTGGTTGGTAGGATTTCAATATTTTTGAAATTACTGAGGTTCTTTTTGTGGCCTAGTATGTGGTCTATTCTGGAAAATGTTCCATGTTCACTTGAGAAGAATGTGTATCCTGCTGCTTTTGGGTGCAGAGTTCTGTAGATATGTGTTAGGTACATCTGTTCTAGTGTGTTGTTCAGTGCCTCTATGTCTTTACTTATTCTCTGTCTGGTTGATCTGTCCTCTGGAGTGAGTGGTGTGTTGAAGTCTCCTAAAATGAATGCACTGCTGTCTGTTTCCTCCTTTAATTCTGTTAGTATTTGTTTCACATATGCTGGCGCTCCTGTGTTGGGTGCATATATATTTATAATGGTTATATCTTCTTGTTGGACTGACCCCTTTATCATTATGTAATGTCCTTCTTTATCTTTTGCTACTTTCTTCGTTTTGAAGTCTATTTTGTCTGATACAAGTACTGCAACACCTGCTTTTTCTCTTTGTTGTTTGCATGAAATATCTTTTTCCATCCCTTCACTTTTAGTCTGTGTATGTCTTTGGGTTTAAAGTGAGTCTCTTGAAGGCAGCATATAGATGGGTCTTGTTTTTTTATCCATTCAGTGATTCTATGTCTTTTGACTGGTGCATTCAGTCCATTTACATTTAGGGTGATTATGGATATGTATGTACTTATTGGCATTGCAGGCTTCAGATTTGTGGTTACCAAAGGTTCAAGGTTAACTTCCCTACTATCTAAAAGTCTAACAACTAACTTAATATGCTGTTACAGACACAATCTAAAGGTTCTTTTTTCCTTTGTTTGTTTCCTTCCTCCTTTTTCTTTCTATTCCATTCTTTATATTATTAGGTATCATATTCTGTACTGTTTGTCTATCCCTTGATTGACTTTGGGGATAGTTAATTTAATTTTGCATATTTTTAGTAATTAGGTATTCTGTTTTCTTTACTGTGGTTTTATTACCTCTGGTGACAGCTATTAATCTGTAGGAACACTTCCATCTATAGCAGTCCCTCCAAAATACACTGTAGAGATGGTTTATGGGAGGCAAATTCTCTCAGCTTTTGCCTATCTGGGAATTGTTTAATCCCTCCTTCAAATTTATATAATAATCTTGCTGGATAAAGTAATGTTGGTTCAAGGCCCTTCTGCTTCATTGCATTAAATATATCATGCCACTCCCTTCTGGCCTGTAAGGTTTCTGCTGAGAAGTCTGATGATAGCCTGATGGGCTTTCCTTTGTATGTGATACTATTTCTCTCTCTGGCTGCTTTTAATAGTCTGTCCTTGTCCTTGATCTTTGCCATTTTAATTACTATATGTCTTACTGTTGTCTTCCTTGGGTCCCTTGTGTTGGGAGATCTGTGCACCTCCATGGCCTGAGAGACTATCTCCTTCCCCAGATTGGGGAAGTTTTCAGCAATCACCTCCTCAAAGACGCTTTCTATCCCTTTCCTCTCTGTTCTTCCTCTGGTACCCCTATAATGCGAATATTGTTCCGCTTGGATTGGTCACACAGTTCTCTCAATATTCTTTCATTCTTAGAGATCCTTTTTTCTCTCTGTGCCTCAGCTTCTTTGTATTCCTCTTCTCTAGTTTCTATTTCATTTATTGTCACCTCCACTGAATCCAATCTGCTTTTAATACCATCCATTGTGTTCTTCAATGATTGGATCTCTGACCGGAATTCATTCCTGAGTTCTTGAATATCTTTCCGTACCTCCATGAGCATGTTAATGATTTTTATTTTGAACTCCCTTTCAGGGAGAGTCATAAGGTCCATAATTTTACTCTGGACCAGGTTCCTTTGGCGTTTCATATTTGTGTATGTCACCCTCTAGTGCCCAGAAGCTCTACTCTCTGGAGCTGCTCAGCCCCTGAAGCAATGCTGGGACTGTAGGGGAGTGGTATTGGTGCCTCCGTGGAGGAAAGGGCTGTTTACTGGTTCCTGGCTGCTATGCCTGTCTCCACTGCCTGAACCAGTGGGCTGAGCATACAGGCATAAGCCTCTGTGCTTTGTGTTTTTAGTTGCTATAAACAGATCTTCCCTCTGGCTGGCCTAACACCAGGGAAGGATTTCCTGGTTTGCAAGCCCGGTGGGGCTGGCCAGAAGAAAGGTGCACTAGACTGCCTGTCACAGAAGGGGTTCTTGGAGCTGTGTAGGCAGCCAGGGAGCTGGAGCACCTGAAGATCGTGAAAGCTTCCAACCTGCTGGGCAGAGTGCACCCAGACAATTTTGTCTGCCTGGCCTTTCTCCTGAGCAGTAAGCTCTGTGCAATCCTTGCCCCTTTAGCAGCCCTCTTTCTAAGGGCTTCTTTGTTAGGAGGTCTCTCAGACTGCCAGCCTTTCTTTTGTCGCTGAGCAGCTGGGTATGGATCCCTGCTTTCACAAGCAGCTGGATTCTTAGTCTCTCCAGGAATTCTGCCTGTCTTAGCTTTCCAACCCCCTAATTACAAGAGTATCATGCAAGCACCATGAAATGTAGGTTTGTGCTCCCAGAGCAGATCTCCAGAGTTAGGTATTCAGCAGTCCCAGATCTCCACTCCCTCCCTGCTCTGTTCCTCTTCCTCCCACTGGTGAGCTGGGTTGGGGGAAGGGCTTGGATCCCGCAGGACCACAGCTTTAGTATGTTACCCTTTTCTGTGAGGGCTGCTCTTGTCTCCAGGTGTATGCAGTTTGTTGCCATCCTCTTTCCCGTTGCTCTTTCAAGAGTAGTTGTAGTAGCTTTATTTTCATATTATATGAGGTTTTAGGAGGAAGCCTCTGTCTCACCTGTCACGCTGCCATCTTTAATCCGAGACCAAGGCCATATTTTTTAATGCATCATGAAAATAACCAGAAAGTCAAAAGCCATAAAACTGGAGAAGAAATCCTGACCCATCATTCTCTCAAAAGGACAATAAAATCAATTTGGCTTAAAAACTAGCAGCAACAGGGCAGTGTCTCAGTTAATCCCAATACAAAATGATTACGGGGCACAGAAAATGAGCAGAGTAAGGTTCCTTTAGGCAGTGAAAGCACGCCAGGATGATATGCCCACAAAATAGGCGAATCTCTTACTTGATATGGCAAAATAATATTAAGAAAATCATAAAAGAATAATATAAAGCAAAAGTAGAAGAACTCATTTGTGTGTAGTGGCACACCCCAAGAAGAAATCCAGAGCAATGGAAGAAAACATACAAAGCGTTTTTATTCAGGAAAACCTTCCTGGAATTAAAGAACAAAAGCCTTTAACTTGAAAGAAAAATTCCTTTCCCACCTCCATGCAAAAAGAGCAGGTCATTTATTTGGAAAAGGAAACCGAATGGAGAGAGACAGAGGGAAAGGTGTGAGGGGCTACAGGTAAAAGGAGTAAGAGACACATCAACCCATCAAACTGTGTGGACCTTATTTGGATACTGACTCAAAGAAACAAACTTTTAGCATGTTCAAGAGAACTGGAAATTAGAGACACTGAATATTTGATGATATTAAGGAATTGTACTTGATAGGTATGATGATGACACTGTAGTTATGATTTTTAAAAGATCCTTTATCTTTTAGAGATACTACCTTGAATATTGACAAATAAGATTGTATGATGTCTGATATTTGCTTCAAAGTAATAAAGAAGGAAAGCAGTTAACCGGCTAGTAAAACAACATTGGCCATGAATTAATAATTATTGAAGCTGTGTGACAATTACATGGGAAGTTTATGGTGTATCATCTACTTGGTATATGTTTCAAAGTGACTTGCAATGCAGTTTAAAAAGAAAGAATTTTTTGTTCTCACATACGATGAACAAACAGTTCAAGTGTAGGCAAAATAAATGTTCACTTTCCTAAATAAACCAAAAAATTTCTGGGGCTCCTTTTGTGGAAATCTTTTTCCGTTGGTGCTAAGGTAGCCTGTTGCAAGTGTTTACTTGCATTTTCCTTAATGTTAACTTAACTCACTTCTTTTAACATCTACTCAGCAGAAAGCATGTGTCTAAGAAGCATTTTATGTTTTTTTAGGATTGTGGAGAAGGGGTATTACAGTGAACGAGATGCCGCAGATGCCGTGAAACAAATCCTGGAGGCAGTCGCTGTAAGTACTCAGTGACGGTACTAGTGTCACTCTTGCTCATTTCTTCCTTTTACAGAATCATCATTTAAGAAGTGTTGTATCTGCAACAAGCTGTAACATGTACCGCAAACCAGTATGAAGTATTGATCAGAAAATATGCTGGGTAATCTTAGATTTCCTATTGACTACGCCAACTCGGAAAGCTTTAGGCCTCCCGTGTGACGCCATCCGTTTGTTAAAATATTGTCCCTTCTGCATCATGAAATCAAACCCGACTGGGTGCCTACAGTTGTTCTTTTCTCTTTCTTTACATACCTTGCGTTGTGTATTGTTTTTGTTATTGGGGAGGGCAGTAGCGGAAGGGTGTATGTGATAAGTAGAGACCTTGGAGCATAGAGATTTTTTATTTTTCTTTCAAGACAAGAAATGAGTGAATGAGAAGGAAAAATTCTGACGATTTTATTTTTTTTAAAGGAAGAACTATGAGTTAATATTTTAAACTGGAATAAAGTTTTGTAAGTTGATGACAGAAACATGCACACACAAAAAAAAGTATAATTTTGAGAAGCTTGTTTGGATTAAATTAATAAGGAAATATTTGCCTAGAGAGAAGTCCACTGGTGAAAACTTTCCTACTTATTTAATGACATCTAATATGTGCTGGGACACTTTGGTGATTCATTTATTGAATGTAAAGCCAGAGCAACTTATTCTCTGAGCAAACAGTATGGGACCCAAGAGGAGATATTTATTAAGACCAGTTAAGGAGACAAATCTATAAAACATGCCCAGAATGAAGATATTTTCTATTATTCAAAGTCAGTTATCTTACTAAAATTATTACTCAGTATCTTGAGAAATCAAGCACAGAAACACAAAAAAAACACCTCCTGTGAATTTTACCCACAACCAAAACAGAAAAGAAGGAAAGGAGGGAGGCAGGGAGGGAGGGAGGAAGGGAAGGAGGAAGGGAAGAAAGGACCCTGATATCTAGCTGTGTACCAAAGATGAAGAGTTAAAAACAGCCTTCACAATCTTTGCATAGGACTGCTGGAAGTAGCAGATCCGCAGTCTAACCAATCTATTATGGAGTTTACAACACCAAGTTCCGTTGACATTATCACCTAGTCTTTCCAAATTAATACTTCCTAAAAAAGTGTTTTGGCCTTTTTGCTGTGGTGTGGGGGATAGATAACAAGTTTGAATTGGATAAAAGCTGCAGAAGATGCCATGGAATTTTGCTTTAAATACACAGTGCAGCTCCTGATTATATGATTATTGAATATCAAATTCATCTTATCATCATACCCAAAATAACCAGTCCATTTCAGATTTTTCATCAAACAGTCTGTTTGCCATCCCTGGTTTCTTAAACTTGCCAACTTGGGGACTGATCCTATATGATTTTTAACTCTTATGTGACCTCTCTCCTTACATCCACCTTTCCAACTTGGATCGAATCTTCCTTCAAATATACATGAACCTAATCCTGCTCCCTGTCATGTTATGATTGTTTCTGGCACACTTTTTTTTTTAATGCTTCTAGTTGCTTCAAATTCCTATCCATAAGTATGTAAGCCTAAAATCCTCTTTTGCAATAATTGTTTTCATTTTGTCACTTCTGAGTTCAATAATGGCAGTTTTATGCCTTTCTTCAGTACCTACTTAAAAGCTTCATTTCCCATTACTATGTACCATAGATCATCTATTAAAGTAAACTTACCAGCAACTGCCCACTATCACTCTACCCAAATCAGGCAGGCAGCAGGAATAGGAGTTAAGAATTCTTTGGGAATCAAACAGAGCTGGGTTCAGTTTCAAGATAATGTGAGCTTGGGCCCTAATATTTGTAACCATCTGTAAGCCTCAGTTTCCTCATATAAAATAGGCACAGCATTCAACCTCAGATAGTTGTGGCAAAGACTAAATGAGATAAGGTGTAGAAGAGAGGGAAAGAGGATAAACAACTGCAGACTCAGCGTATTCATTGAAAGATGGTAAATTTAAATACATATACCTCCTCCCCAGCTAAGTACTAAAATCAAAAACTGACAATAGTAGGTATTCAATAAATATTTACTGAACAAATGAAAATTTATCATAATAGCCAGATATAGCCAGTGTTCTGTATCTTGTCCTTCTAGATGATGACACATTTACTGGAATAGCCTCACTATCATTTTTCTACTCTCTTCATAGAAAACAAAGCCATATTACTTGCTTGCATTCATGGAACACCTTTCTGTTCCCTTATTATCATTTAATTCCTGTCCTGTCATTCAAAACTCATTCTCCAGTATGTTCTTTCGGGTTGCCTCTGCCCACTTAGGTCAGCTCTTGATTCTTTTGGCTTATCACAGTGGGCAAGCTTCAGTTTAGTGAAACCTTAGGTAGCTGACTGGGAGAACTCTATTCTCATTCTCATTCAATGAATGAGAAATGGATGCTTTCACCATCAGAATTTTCTACCTATTGGAGTTATATCGATAAAAATAAAAGGGTCCCCAACAGGGCTGCTCAGACGGGATGCCTCACATGCAACAGAACACTAGAGTTCCTGGAACTCTATTCCATGTCTGCAAAAATGGATTGATAAGCCTACCACTAATCCTAAATTTAAAACAAAAAAATTGTTTTTTTTTTATATCTACTCACAGAGATCCACAAAACTCCCATTTAGCAAGTAGATTGCCATATTCAAGTCAAACATTCTTGGAAAGAAATTTTATAAGAATCAAATTTTCTCTAATTGCTGTAACTAAGAATGAACTTAGAGGAAAAAAATTAGAGTCATCTCTCTACGTGTTTCACAGGTGGAAAGGAAGCAATTTAAGACTGTGAGCAGTGGCTGACATTTATGAAATAGTTTATTGTCAACTACATGGCTATAGATAGCTATAAAAAATGGGACAGTTGGGGACTCAGAGTAATCAGTGATACATCTCACATTTCCTCTGCATCACACACTTACAAGACTATATCTAGGCCAGTTTTTGAAAGCACAGAAGCCGAAAACTTAAAGATTGAAAAGTTCTCAGGAAATATGTTGCAGGTATAATTATGCCTCTTAGGTAACAAACTTGCAATCCTTCTCTTCCTCCCCACTTCATTCCAATTCTTGCTCCAAATGTTTCACAGTATTTGGCTGTAATCTTGCTCCTTCTGCTTTTTAGATTTAAATAGCATTTTTAAAAGCTTTCAAAGTGATTTTAAAAAATGTTTCCCCCTTTGAGTTTGAGTTCATTCAGTTAGTCTTTGAGGGTAGATCCTTCAACGTTCTTGAGTATTCCATCTTCTAGCGATGAATTTCAGGTGGTCCCAAATTAAACGGGCTAGGTTAATCTGGACTTCCTGAGAGGATAGCCGTGTCCTCATCTGTCATAAAGCACATGCCATATCTTAAAGCCTTCCTTTCCTATTTGCTTATGAAGATAGCCAGGGACTATTAGGTGAGTTTAAGGTTGAGAGACAATAGCTTTATAAATGGTACAAGAAGTTATTTGAAAACAACAGTAAATTCTCAAAGTTTCTGTTTCTCTTCCTGGAGTCTTCTAAATGTTCATAGTCTTTGCTAATATGTATGAAATTGTCCTAAAGGCCAGAGAAATCAAAACAAGTACAGCAGTATTAAAATAAATTACTGTCTACATTTAGGACAGAGTAACTATGCTTGGTAACATTCATTGCTTTAACGGGCAATTATATACATTGTTCAACTTTACATTATTTGACACATTTAAACCATCTTCCACCTGACCTCTTATTCCTTGTTGGCAGAACCAGTGTACCTTTGTAAAGATGAAAAATGCCATAATTTCTTTTCCTGGCCTCCCTTACAGCTAGGCAGGGGCATATGACCTAATCCTCACCAGTGAGTTCTGAGGGCAGTTTGCTGTGGGTTCTGGGAAGTTTCCCCTTAATAAAAGGAGACCCAAGGAAGGAAAGGACATTTCTCTTTGGCATTGGTATGGCCAGGTCTGCATATGTTGCTGGGAACGTCTTTGCTGTCTTATAATTATGAAGAGAAACACAGCTGTGCTGAAGAAGGCAGACAGAAAAAAGTAAACAGCATTGGAATTCTCCTCCTGCCTGCTGGGATAAGTTTCTCAATCTTTCTGACACTTAAATTATATATCCTGTTACTTGAGGCAATAACATACTGGACTTCTTCTTGAATAAACATTTGAGTATATGCTAATAATGATCCTGTGGTCAGAGAAAATTGTATAATTTTCCATCCTTCTAAACATAACACAAAGGGCATACTCCCAGATAAAAAGATTCTGGTCCCACAAATTTCTAAAAACTGAATTTCACTGAATAGCAAACAAATACCCACATATTAATAAGTCAGAATTAAGTGTCACTTGAAGGGACAGACAATGAGGCTTGAGGTTAAGAATAAGCTTGCTTTGGACACTTGTTTTTTGTTTTTGTGGCTATTGTTCCTGCTTTGTTCCACTTATTGTCAATGAAAACATTCTGCGAGTTCAATTAAGTAAGAAGAGACTAGAATAAAAAATGCGGGGGTTTTATTTTAAAGTTGTCAGATCCTATGGTATCTGCATTTCTTTCTGGGGAATTTTGTCTGTTTTTACTCACATTTGAACACTGATCTCTGGAGGATGGATTTCAACGCAAAGCTCAAAGCCGTGAAACACAATAAGTATAACTGTACCAGTATGAAATAAAAGTGGTTTTGTATTCTTACTAAGAATTGAGAGACCACAGTTACCAGAGAAGAAATAACAAACAGTTCTATTAATGTCCTAATGTTTTGATTTGTAAACATAGACTAAAGTAGACTCATGGCTCAGAGTATAGATATTTTATCAGAAAAAAAATTTGAAACAAAATATAATCTATGTTCTGAAAATTATAGCTCAATGTTAGGAAACTGGAGATCTAAAAATAATTCCTGGGAGGGGGTGTCTTTCTCATTAAATATTTCTGTACATCACTATTGGCAATGATAATGATATCAAAATTTTGTGAAAATCTGTCTAAGCAGCCTTATGTCTCTTGATTCACAGGAAAGTCACAATAAATTCTGGAACATCTATCTAGGAATTTTCACTAGTATACATGAATATCATGCCAATGATTACGTTCTAAATGACTTATTTCAGGGTTCTGTAACTGATGGATGATTGAACAATTCAGCTCAACCATTAACGGATTCTCTGGTGTGTGCCAGAATCTCGGTCACAGATGAAGAAGCTCACCAGTTTATAGAGCGGAGAGATACAGAAGCCCATGGCTACAAGATGACATATGTACCCCAGTTGTTGCATTTTGCAGATTCAGAGGAATTGGAGAAGGTGAAAAGTATTCAGTTTATCTAGAGAGACTGAGTCAGAAAAATCTTCCCAGGGGAAGTTATATCTGAGTTGGGTTTTAAAAGAAAAATTGTTGAATAGGCAGCCAAGAAAGGGAATTCCAGGGACACTCTTTTGCTCCCACAAATCTGTACAGAACATAATAATGGTGTAAAGACATGAACTGCAGGTCTGTGGGTTTTATGGGAAGTGAAGTGCACACGGTGAGAACTGGGGCTTGAGTGAGAGGCAGGCAGCCTGTATCAGGGGCTTCCAGGACTTGTGAGAGGTTCATCCGATTCTGCAGGCGAGGGGACCCTGAGAGTCTGCATGGCAGGTCCTGAGGGCAGCACGGAGTTCAGAGACAGTGAGGCCAGTTAAGAGGAGATGTCCTGGCAAGAGGTGAAAAGCATCTGAGGGACGTGGTTAGTGATGCTGTGAATGGAATGTGCTCGCCAGTTAAGCCCAGAATTGCTCTTGGCTCCTCACTGTCCTTATTTATGGATGTCATATGTAGGAAGACTGGAGGCCATGAAAAATAATCCAGAGCAGGGAACTTTAATCTAATCTAATGCAGATAAGGAAGATTCAGAGGAGTTATAAGAACTTCTCATCAAACTTTCTCACCTTTATTAACACTTCATACTGTATTCTCTTTTCCTCACCTCTCTTCCCACTTGCTCTCTCTGGGGTTTATTCCATTCTCTCTTCCTCCAGTCCCACAGTTCCTCCTCATGACCTCTTTTTCTTCCATTCCTGTTTCCTTCTCCTATGTTATTTTCCCTCTTATGCTCTTCTTATGCTTTTCTCTCTCCTCTAGCTGGAAATTAGTGACGAATGAAACAACAGTAGCAAGAGTATCACACATTTTAAGAGAGCAATCAACGCCTCTAGTCCAGGATGACTGTGTTCACTGCGGACAGCATGCACTGTAGGTCCCAAGAAGAGCCATAGAAAGTAAACCTGAGGCACAGTCCCTGCCTGGAAGGATTTAACAAGAAAAAAGGGATAAAAAGTAACATCCAAGTTATCTTTCTTGGAAGGAGACGCCTCAGGATTGAGATGAGAGCCTTTATAATTGCAAAAACCCATTGAAGTGTCACTGACATGAGGTTCCTGACTACATGTGACCCATTTCTTGTTTAGTGTCCCTTAGAAGCTCATTCAGAGCTATTCTGTTGGGTTTCAGTTGATTAGGGCATGAGATTCGCAGAATCACTAACTTTGGAGCAGTAGAATTGGGCAACCTCAAGTAAGGGAGGGAAATACCGTCTCATTAATGGTGGCAGTATGAAAGAGAAACACTAAAAAGGAAGTAAAATGTAGTAACAGGAGAGCACTCACAGTGTCCCAGTGAGGTCAGGAAGGGCATGTGTTGCTTCTGTTTCTGTAGATGATCTGCAAAGATTGATGTCAATAAGGAGAAAGAAAAAAGATGGGGATTCATGCTGTAAAGGAATATGGTTTTAAGGTAACATGTTTTAATCAAGTTTTAAAATGTTTATTTCAAGCAGGTGTGAACAGAGCGTGAGAGGAAGGATATCATCATATTATCACAATACCTTTTTTGTTTTAAACAAACCTTACTCTAATAATTTGGTCTATTTTCCATTCCTGACACCATTTTGCACAGGTGCATGTTCTGTTCCTACTGAATGCTCTGAAATGTTAAAATTCAGAAAAAGCTGAGCAAAGAATTCTGTCACCCACAAAGGAGTCTTTAGGAGGACTGTTCTTTACACTGATAGAGTTCATGTGTGACAGCCTCTACCTATGGGCACCAAGGGCAGGACTCTTCGCTGGGTAGCTTCCATTGGCAATAATCCCCTTTAAGAAAGGAATGATTGTGTGGGAAATACCAAAATATTATGCCTTGAAGATGAACAGTAATTCTTTCTTTGTATGTGTACTTCATTTCAAGGATGGTAGATAGGCTACAGTTAGACCCCAGTTAGCCACTTCTATGTTGTTCTTTCATTGATTGTTTATTGGAATATGGAGGTGGAACCATGGAATTTATTTCCTTGTTCTCTGGGAATAGTTGTCTGTCTGCCCGAAAACTGAAGTAGTCCCCGTCTTGAGGGAATGAAGTCCTGTTTTGTATTATATGGAGCCATGTGAATCTATTACTTATGATGTCTTTGACCCATAAGAAATGAATTTTTATTTTGGAAATGGCTAGTTTGGAAGTAGTGTTGAAAAAAATGAACAATTCTCTGAAATAGGTAGATAAACTTGAAAGTCCTTGGTTTTCAGGTCTTTCAGAGACTCAGTTACTGACAAGTATTTTGGTTGGCTTGCTTTTAAATGTGTAGCACTAATTGTGTATTCTCACACTCTATCCTTTTTTCTTGTTTTTCTTCCTTTTTTTTTATATGTTAGGAAATCAATTCCGCTACTTTACAGCATTAACCACAACATGTATTTTCAAAGGTTTTCAAAACTATTTGCCATGGGGCTCTCTTGTCCCCTCCTGGCATGAGCCGGGAGCTCTGTCCTCTCACTTTATTTCTCAATAAAAGCCTGTACCTTGCTCTCCTAAAAAAAAAAAAAAAAAAAAAACTATTTGCTGTATCGTAGAAAAGAAACTCAAGCACAGATCAGTGACCAAAAAGAAGGAATGATGACTGGCTGAGGCTGTGCATGCATCTTGGTGTATACAAATATAAATCTGCAATATTGTATACTCTTTTTTTCATGTTGCTCTCTGACTTTTTTTCCACCCTAACAATATGCCTTGGAAATCTTTCCATTTATGTATTAGTTTTTTATTGCTGCAAACTTAAAAGCTTACACCACCATTTATTATCCCACAGTTCTGTAGGTCAAAAGTTAGGCATGACATGACTTGATTCTCACAGTTCTAAAATCAGCCTCAGCTGGGCTCTGTTCCTTTCTGGGGATTCTGGGAAAGAATCCATTTCCAAGCTCATTCAGTTTGTTGGCAGAACTCAGTTCTTTGTAGTTGCCTGGACAATTGACCTCTTCCATCTTCAAGATGGGGATGATACATCAAATCCTCCTCGGGCTTTGAATCTCTTCGATGCTCCTCTGCCTTTAAAGACTTATTCAGTTACATTGGGTTCTTTTGGATAATCCAGGATAATCTCGATTTTTTGAGACCAAAGTGGTTAGTAATCCTAACTGCATTTGCGAAGTCCCTTTTGCCATGTTATATAGCATGTTTACAGTGCTGGAGGTTAGAGCATGGAGGCTTCTTGGGGACCATGATTCTATCTACCACATTTTAGTGCATATGGATCTTTTTCATTCTTTTAATTGCTGCATGGTTTTGCACACTATGGGGTCTATAATTTATCTAGGTTCTAGATGATTATTTAGGTTTTTCTGATTTTAAAGACTATAAATTATATTGTAGTAAATATCCTTTTAGGCATATTTATGCCTAGTGAAAATATTTAAGATACATTCTAAGAAGTGGCTTCTATGAGGTAAAGAATATATTCATTATACATCTGTAATGAATGCTACTAAATTGCAAGGCTTTATCAGTCTACGGTTGTGACACTAGTTGGAGTCTGCCTCTTTACCGACATATGCATCTAACCAATTCTTGATGATATCGGGGTTTTTGGGAGGCAGGGAAGGAGGGTAATACAAGTGGTAAAAATAATTCATTGTTTTGATTTACATTTTCTGTTTATAACACTAAATATCATGAACATTTCTTCAGTTTATAAGCCATTTTAAATCTTCTCTGAATTGGGCATCATATTCTTTAACTTCCTCTATTCTTCACTCTTTTTTCGATCATTTTTGTTTTTATTTCTTGTTAGTAGGTGGGATATATATTCTTTTTATGTATTTACATTTTAGTTCTTCTTATGTATCTTTATATGTAATCTATATCATATAGGCAGGCAATCAAGTCAGTGTTTCTCTAGTTTTGATTTGTTTATGTTGTATAATTTCTTTCAGAAGGCAAAATTTGTAAGAGTTTTTTAATAAATTTTAAGATTTTATATCTTCATAAATTTCTTAGCAAGTCCTACTATATTCTCTCTCTCTCTATATATATATATATTATTAAAGTCTCACATATTTACTCTTAAAATATTTGTAGTTTTTGTTTTGTTCTTGTCCTTTTCTTATTTTAATATCTCTTTAATCCATACTTATTAGTTTGATCCACCTTTGCTAGTTTAATCCACATTTGTTTGTTACATAGCTCTTTAATCTACATGGAAATATTATTATTTGTTTTTTATTTTAGTGAGCTTGTGTGTGCATTTATATTCTTAGTTCTCCTTGTGATTCCTTTTATGACTTTAAATAATATCCTTCAACCTCTTTTTAATATCTCATGAAATTGAAGCAGTATATGTTCTCCCTCCATTCAGAAAAAGAAGGAAATTAACACATAATACACTGCTTTTCCTTGGCATCCATCTTCAAGTTCTGTCTTGTCGTATCTCCAGCATACACTGGTATCAGTTATATTCTGCATACTTCATTTGTTTGTGTTCTGCATTTAAATGGACTTGATGTCCATCACCAGCCCTTTATCACATTTTTTTCTTTATATGTCCTAGTTGGCTGGATTTATTCATCAAGTAGTTGGGGCTTTTTGTTTGCTTGTTTCTTTTTACTGTTTACAGAAGGACATAGAAGCAATACATTCCTTGAGTTCTTTCACGACTTTTACGGTCACTTTATATTTGCAGGACATCCTATGATATTTGTGGGACACTTGGTCCTCACTTAGCAGTCTGTACACATTCCTCTGTAGCCTCCTTGCATTGAAAATTGCCTTGTGGAAATCTGACACCAACGCTATACATCCCTTCTTAGAGATGATCTGCTCCCTTTTGCCTAGAGGTCTAAGCAGATGGAATATGTGGGCTACTTTGGTTTCAGTGACTCCCTGGCTCTTTTCTTAGAGACTTCTGTACCCTGATCTAAGGTTCTATCCCCCTCCTCATTCACCTATAAGAAAAGCTGAAGCTAAATTCATATAATTGCTTTCATTTCTAAATTTTTCTCTTCTTGAGATATGTAAGTTCAGATTTCAACAAATCTACTTTCTTCCCTGCACTCCTAGGACATTTCCTATCACTGCTGTGTAGCACTAACCACACTCTATTTTGGTTAGTTGTACATGAGCCTGTCTCCTAAAACAGGCAGGATATCTCTAGACTAGGAATAATGATTTATTTATCTATATCTGCCATTCTTTCCTTTCCTTGTACTCCCCCACACACACAATTCCCATATACCTCTTTGTATTCATGTCTTCATGGCACATAGCAGACACAGTACATATTCATTGACTTGAATCCAGCTATTTACAAAAACTTGTTTAGGATCCCAGCATTTTGAGGGCTGGGAATGTTTTAGAACAGACCTTATATATATGTAAACAATAGGACTCAAAATATGTTTAATAATTAAGAAACTACTAAATCACATTACTTTAAAAAATTACATTACTTCCAAAAATGATAATGCTAATCTAGTCCTGCAGGAGAGCACTTTTCTTGGAATATAATGTCTTTTTATTATATTCTAAATAAATATACACAATGTATTTCTCTGTGTTTTGGAAAAGATAACTAATTGTATAGAATTTGACATGATGATAAATACAGGGGAAAATTCACACTGAAAAACATAATTTCTGAAACATACACTGTGCATTCTAGTCTTGGTTTCTACTTCTCAAAATTTAACCTTGAAACACATTTCTGTGAATAATATGTTGAACATCCCATAGGTTCTGACCATCTATGAAATGCTCCCTTGGTTGTTGGAAACTTTGCAAAACCATAGTATCTAACTTTTAAATTATCTTCCTAACTTTTACCTGTGAAATTACTGTTACAGAAATTTAGCCACACTCAAGGCTTAATCGCTCTGGATTCTGCAGAATTCCAGAAACCACATCTGACTGAAAGTTGAATATCACTGAGAAAAAGAGCCTTGTTACTGATTCACAGCATTCACACCTTCTGTTTATCCATATAATGGGTCATACAGTGAAGAGGCAGCATGCTTATCCTATATTCTGCTAGAAAACAGAAAGAAAAAATCTTGAGAGGAATCAATAATTTGAACAAATGTGATTAAGACCTAATAATAACTATCTTAATAATGTCAACCATCATGACATATGTTATTAAGCACTTACTGTGAACCAAGCTTTAGGTAAAATTTTATGTACATATCACGTCACTTAATTTTCATACCTATAAGGCTGTCAGTCCCATTACACTAACTTCACAAGTGAGGAAACTGAGACTCAGACAAGGTAGGTAACTTCCAAGATCACACCATCCTGATTCAGAGCAGAATTAGGATGGAAAATAAAAGATGTCTTCGGAGTTAATGCCCTTAATCCTTCTGGTGTCTGCCTTCCTCTGTCATACCCTGCTATAGACCATGTTGGGCTCAAAGCCAGAGACACCGATGAGCAGATAGAGGCCTATGCATGGCAGGAATTCGAGGGCTAACACTAAAACAAGACAAGCAAGATTCACCCGTTTTAAAGATTACATAGCAGGAAAAATGTCACACTTGTTTCAAAGTCATACAGGTGTACTGCAGCAGGTGTGTCTGTTTATGTTTGCCTCTGCTTTTTTACTCTTGGATTCAGTTCTTGAAAACTGCTTATTTGGCATAACAGAGAATCACTTCACAGGCTATAATTTAAAAATTAAATATGACTCAAGTAAATTAAGAACATATGCAAATGTACATTTCATTCTTTTTAGGACAAGAGTAGGTGGGAATAATAATAGCCCCACAGATGTAACTTTTGCAGGTACACTCAACTTTGTTAATATCCAGAATGACGGTAGCATCAAAAGTGAGTCAGTAGAAACTGGATAGGAGACTTATTCAGTTCTTTGTAGCCAAATTCAACTTCCATTCAATTATTATATTTCTTCATAAGTGGTTGCCCTTTATATGCCAGTTCTGAGGGGGTCATATGTGTAGTACAGTACTCATGGGCTGATCATTCAGGCTGGTCTTTAGGGGAAGGAATTGCTCCAGAGCTTGCTGAGAGCCAGGCTGACTCTCAAACAGCAGCTCCCTTTGCTTTCAAAATGCAAGCACCTGCCAGTCCTCTTTCAACATTTTGTAAAAATGGATCCTCTTTTATTCCTTTAAGTTGACAGAGAGACTAAGAGAGCTCAGCTTGGCAAAATTCAGTACTTTCTTCATTCACTCATCCAACTTTTTTTAGTATCAGGAATGTTGAGAAAGGTAGGCTGAAAGGAATTATTTGTTATGATAGTTTAACCAATACAGTATAAACATAATTCTTTTTCATTGTAGAGTTTGTTAAATAATTTATTAGTTTGCATATAATTAAAATCTTATTCCGTAAAAGTGACAGAAACCACATTTATATTCACATGGAAGGTTCATGGGATGGGCAATGTGTAGAGATGTATTAATTTGATTTTGGTCTTGTTATTAGATTTCTACCTTAATATCACCTCAGGAATTTGAAACCTGAGCCTCACCATATGAGTTCTAAAGGAAAAGATTTTTTTTTTACAATGTTATTTTACCTGAATTGACAATACCAGCAATTTAAAGAATAATGTGCTGTTTAATGGAATGATAATTTTTGTATTTTTAATCCCTAAATCTCTGAAATTACCAAAAAAAAATCTTTTATTCATGTGTAAGGTCCTTGACATTCCACCACAGATTATTTTTTAAAGTACTTCTATCCAAAGTAAACAGAAGAAAAGAAATAAAAAGAATCCAAGCAGAAATCAATTAAATTGAAAACAGGAAATAGAGAAATAAATGAAACCAAAAGCGGGTTTTTGAAACAAATCAATAGCCTCTAGCCAGGCTAACAAAAAGAAAACAATAATAAAAGAAAGAGGGCACAAATTACTAATATTAGGAATGAAAGAGGGGATATCATTACAGATCCTATGAACACTAAAAGGATAATAAAGGAAAACTATGAATAACTGTGTGCCAGCAAAACTGGTAACCTAGATGAAGTGGACCAGTCTTTCAAAGACACCATTTGCCAAAATTCATGCAAGAAGAAATACACAATCTAAATAAGTCTATATCTATAAAAGAAATTTAATAAATAATTAATAACCCTCCAAAACAGAAAGCACCATGCCTACACGGGCTCACTGATGAATTCCACCAAACATTTAAGGAAGAAATTTTACCAATTCTGTACAATCTCTTTCAGAGGATAGAAGCAGAGGGAATACTTTCTAACTCATTCTGTGAGACCAGCATTACCCTCATACCAAAACCAAAATCTTGTAAGAAAAATCAAACTGCAGTTTGATTTTTCTTACAAGTTTAGACCAATCTCCTTCATGAACATAGATGCAAAAATCCTCAACAAAATATAAGAAATTAAATCCAATGTATAAAAGAATTATACATATGAAAAAGTGGCATTTATCCCAGGTATGCAAGGCTATTCAACATTTGAAAATTAATTTAATCCATCACATCAAAAGGCTAAAAAAGAAAAATCATATGATCACATCAATAGATACAGAAAAGGCGTTTCACAAAATCTAACACTGAGTTAGGAAAAAAAAAACCTTAGTAAGCTTTGGATAGAAAGGAACTTCCTCAACTTGATAAAAAGTATCTACAGAAATAAACCTACATCTATCTACCACCATACTTAGTGGTGCAAAACCCAAAGCTTTCCCTTTAAGATCAGGGTCAAAGCAAGGTTGTGCTGTCTCACCACCACTTTTCAACCAGAAGTTCTAGTTTATGCAGTAAGAAGACAAGAAAGAGAAGTTCTAGTTTATGCAGTAACAAGACAAGAAAGGGAAATAAAAGGTATACAGATTGGGAAGGAAGAAATAAAACTGCCTTTGTTCACAGATGACATGATTGTTTAGGTAGAAAATATAAAAGAATCAACAAAAACACTTTTGTGAATAAGTGATTATAGCAAGACTGCATGCTACAAGGGTCATACCAGCAATAAACAAATGGAATTTGAGATTTTAAAAACACTATTTACATTAGCATTCCCCTTCCAAATGAAATATTTAGGTATGAATCTAACAAAATGTGTACAAAATCTAAATGGGGAAGACTACAAAACTCTGAATGGCAAAAATCAAACAAGAAGTAATAAGTGGAAAGACAGTCTATGTTCATGGATAGGAAGAATCAATATCATCAAGATGTTAGTTACTCCCAAGTTGATATATAGACCCAATGCAATTCCAATCAAAATCTCTAGTTACTTTGTGGATGTCAGCAAACTGATCCTAAAGTTTATATGGAGAGGTGGAAGACCCAGAATAGCCACTGCAATAATTGACAGGGAATAATAAATTCGGAGGACTGAGACTATCACTATCTGACTTCAAGACTTAGTATAAAGATACAGTAATCAAAACACTGAGGTATTGGTGAAAGAATATACAAATAGATCAATGGAACAGAATAGAGAGTCCAGAAATAGACCCACAAAAATATAGTCAACTGATCATTGACAAAGAAGCAGAAGCAATACAGCAGAACAAACACTGTCCTTTCAACAAATGGTGCTACAACAACTGGAAATCCATATGCAAAAAAAAAAAAAAGAATCTAGAAACAGACCTTACCTTCACATAAAATAACTCAAAATAGATCTGGATCTAAATGTAAAACACAAAATTATAAGTCTCCTAGAAGATAACATAGAAGAAAACCAAGATGACATTGAGTATGGTGATGACTTTTTAGATACAACACCAAAAAGATGATCCATTAAAGAAATAATTGATAAATTGGATTTCATTAAAGCTTGGAGCTTTGCTTCTGTGAAAGGCAGTGTTGAGAGAATTATACTACAAGCCACAGACTGGCAAAAAAATGTTTGCAAAAGACACATGTGATAAAGGAGTGTTATCCAAGACATACAAAGACTTAAAATGCAACAAAGGAAACAACCTGGTTTATTTATTTTTTTTAATATAATTTATTTTATTATCATTAATTTACAATTACATGTGCAATATTATGA
The DNA here is from genome assembly GCA_032199065.1 of Smutsia gigantea. NCBI lineage: Eukaryota > Metazoa > Chordata > Mammalia > Pholidota > Manidae > Smutsia > Smutsia gigantea. The sequence goes on along the minus strand of JAVSCE010012212.1, from coordinate 27,664 downwards.
TTATTAAACTACCCCTTCATCAGGTCCCCCCCACCAGCCCCATTACAGTCACTGTCCATCAGCATAGTGAGATGCTATAGAATCACTACTTGTCTTCTCTGAGTTGTACTGCCCTCCCCGTGCCCCCCCAACATTACATCTGCTAATTGTAATGCCCCTTGGAAACAACCTGGTTTAAAATGGGCTAAAGACCTTAACAGACACCCCACCAAAGAATATGTACAGATGGCAAATAAGGGTGTGAAAAGATGTTTCACATCATAGGTCACCGGAGAAATGCAAATTAAAATACTGAGATACTACTACACAACTATTAGAATGGCCAAAATCCAGAAAACTGACAACATCAAATGCAGGAACATGATGCAACAGGAACTCTCATTCATTGCTGCAAGGAATGCAAAACGGTACAGCCACTTTGGAGGGTAGTTTGGCAGTTTCTTAACAAACTCAGCCTACTTGTACCATATGATCCAGCAATCCCTGATATTTACCCAAAGGAGGTGAAAACTTATGTCTACACAAAAACCTGCAAATAGATGTTTATAGCAGCTTTATCCTTAAGTGCCACAACTTGGAAGCACCCAAGATGTCCTTCAGTAGGTGAATGGATAAATAAACTGTGATACATTCAGACAATGAAATATTGTTAAGCACTGAGGTGAAATAAAACCTATCAAGCCATCAAAAGACAGGGAGAAAGCTTAAATGCATATTACTAAGTAAGGTTATGCAGTGGGATGTACATAGGGCACCTATTCTAATCCTAAGATATTAGGAGCTGGTTCCTGTCCCTTCTCAAGCAGTTCCACCATTTTATTTATTTAATAAAATTATTAAGTGCCATTATGTGCTAGATGTCAGAGTGGAGTTCTAGCTCTTCCTTAGGCTTTTGTGTCTATTTGTTTATGTCTGCCATAGAACCTCATTTGCCCCATAATTCTGATCATTTATTCATTCATCCTTTCTTTCATACATTATTTTTACAAATGTTTATCAAAAACCTACCAGGGTCTTTGCTTAGAGTCCATGGGTACAAAGGTGAATAATACAATCCTTGCTCTCAAGGAATTTATCTTTTACTTTGATAGACAAGTACACAATTAACCATGATAATAATATCAGAGTATTATATCAGTATTAAAGGGATATGAATAAAATGCTATGAAGGGGGCAGAGAAAATATTCATTTTGCTGTGGAATTAGAGGAAAATTTCACAGAGAAGGTGGTATTAGTCTGGGTTATGAAGTATTCCTGGTACTGTTGCTGAGTTAACAAATTATCCCCCAACCTAACAGCTTAAAACAACCATATTATTATACCCACATAGTCTCTGGGTCATGAATTCAGATAGGACACGCTGGCAATGATGGTTATCTCCACTCCATGTCTGGAGTCTTAGCTTGGAAGGCTCAAAGGTTTGGGGCTTGATGGCTCCAGGCAGGAACCATTTAGAGATGTTTTCACTCACACGCCCAAGAGTTGATGGCTCTCATGTGCAACCTCAGCAGAGGCTGTCAACTGGAACAACAGTACTTGGCTTCTCCATGTTGCCCAATTTTCTTATTGTGTCATGGCTTTAGGATAGTCTGACTTTTTACCTGACAGTTCAGGGATCTAAAAATGGCTTTCTAGCAAACGAGGTAGAAGCTGCATTGACGTTTATGATCTAACCTCAGAAGTCACACACTGTCATTTCCACTGCATTCTATTGGGTATCAGCAAATCACAGAGCAGATTCAAGGGGAGGAGAATTAGATCTCGCCTTTAGATGGAGAGTGTCAAGATTTTTGGAATAGCATTTGGAATGAGTAATATTATTGCAAGAGTCCTTAGGAAATATAATTTGGCACATGAAAGATTATGATTATCAGGGGACAAAGTGGGAATGTGAATGGCATGACTTAGGAATGGTTAAGTAAGGCTATGTGGCTAGTGCACGGGAAGAATTGCCCCAGGGTGATGCGTAGCCAGAAAGTGGAGGCACATTTTGAAGGACCTTTGACTTTCATACTGTGGATATTAGGCTTTAACTTAAGAAGCCCTTAAAGGTGTATTGTTTTTGTTTTTAAAATACAGAATTGACCTGAGTTAATTTGTGTTTTAGAAAGATGACCCAGGGATGATCAAGGAATGGTTAGGAGGCAAATGTTAATAATACCAATAAAGAATATGAAGGACTATATTGAGAGGTGATAATGTAAATAAAAAGAGTGAGTGGACATGAGATATACTTGGGAAGTGGAATTATGACTGATTGCCAAGGCTAATGAGAGGGAAGGAAACATCAAAAATGACTCTGGAATAAATGAGAATGCCTAAGAGGACCCAGAACGTGGCTGCTTTACTTAACATTGATTCATCCAGCCTCAGGGTGCTCTGCACATCCAGGTTGCCATGGAGCTCAAAGCCAGTCAGTCCTAACCACGCCTGTTGATCTGGTCATGGGAGGTAGTCACCCACTGCTTTTCCCGTATATTCTATTGACAATGTTGGAGGCATCCCAGAGTAGAGATAGATCATAAAGACATCGGTAGTGGCAGGTCTCCAAAGCAGATACAACACAGAAGTAGAGTATTCACTTTGAAGTTCTTAAACTTTTGTATATTGGTTCTGAATTTTCCAAGGAGTAGAAAAGAGCAAATTCATTCAGTTTAGCTTTTCTTCCCAATAACCAAACTGTAGTCAGAATACTGTTTTCCTTTTTTAATGACTGCTTCTTCTTTGTCCTGTTAGATTTTTGAAAAGATTCAAACTTCCTCCTACCAACTCCTGAGACATTATCAATTAACTACACAGCCCATTGAACACAGCACAGCTGTAATTAAACTAAATTACTGTGCAGTGGCTTTCATTACACAATGACACAGTTTTTGTTAGGACCATAGAGAGAGTTTAATTACATGTCTAGACACCCCCTGAATCCAGAGCAGCAGTATTACCTTGTCTGTTTAAAAGGGAGTAGGAGCTTTTAGTGACTGAGTTTTTTGAAAGACCAAATGGTAAGATATGTTTGGGTTTTGTTCTTTTTTCTTTTAATTTATGGGCTTTAATGCATATTGATTTGGGAAGCATTTACTCATCTGTGGTTCTAAAGTATTTTCCAAGGAAAATGTACAGATTTTCATTCTTTGTCATATTTGATATACATTTCACTTGCATCCAAAAATTTTCTTTCTCTAAAACAGCCCAAATACCCACTCTTAGCTTATTACTGTAGAAAGCATGGAGTGCAGTCTGAAGCCCAGCCGTCTCTCATAACGTTACTTCCAGCTTCCTCGTCCTTGTCAAGAAGCTCGTCTCTTTGCCTGAGGATGGTGTGCCTCCTCCACCCCGCCCAGTTTCTCTGGGCCGTGCAGAGTTCAGCCTTGGGTCACCTCTGCCAGACCTCCTTTTCATTTGTGCTGCTGTCTGTTTCTCAGCACAAATGTGTTTGCTGCGTCCTTCTCTTTGCGGCAGATGGGTTTTGGACCTTTACTCAAGCTATGCATTTTACCCTGAACACCTCCTCCATTTAATAGGTCCAACTCTTTCCATAGCCTCCATTCCTAAAAGCTCATCCTTCCTGAAATCTGATCACATACATTGGAAAGAAGAGGATGAAATTATCACATGCTTCTCTTCTCTAAACATTCTCAAGAGCCCTCAGGAATTTGCCTCACAGCATATGTTTGCCTTGGTCTTGTTTACAAATACAACTATAGATAGATACATACATACATACATAAACACATAGAAAGATAGATAGATACAAAGATACATAGATAGATAGGTAGATTTATTTGTCGATAACATGTACCTTTCTTCAGTTTTCTTTATATTTTTATATTCTGTTTTCATGTCTCTTTAAATCAGGACACGTGACTTTTTCCATTAATTTTTTTGCATAATACGTTATTTAAAATAATAACCATTTATTTAATAATAATTGCTATTGAGAGCAATCATAAGTGTTTCTTTGAAGTCTTAATTGAGTGAATGTTTTAGATTTTGAGTTAATCCAGGTAAAATAATATAGGTAAAATGGTATTTTCTACCAGGACTATACACATCATTCTTAGACTTAATGGACTTCAATGGCATGTGCATAAATAGACAGGACAATGAACTTTTAACCTTTTGAAGTATCCACATTCCCCATTCTGACTTTGTACACCAGGAGTCTGACCAAAATCAGAAACAAGATTTGGAGGCTGAGTGTTCTTCCTGACCTCTTCGCCTTCCAGCTACTCTGACCTATGCCCATGTTTCCCTACCTGGTGGCATCCATACTTATCCTCTGTGTTCACATTCTGCCCCCTTTGCCCATGACAGTGCTACTCCAGCAAGAAGTTCCAGCAGAGGCTTTGCTTTATCCAGGCACTCCTAGGCCACACCCCAGGCCTGGAGCCGTGCTGCTGACGTGGAAACCTTTCTGCATGGAGAGCAGCAGGCCCAGTCCTCTGCAGGCTGGCGCTGGGACCCAGCAGGGTGCCTTCATTTACAAATGGAGGCCTTTGGCTTGCCCCCTGTTCACTAGGTTGTCAAATCACCACTCAGTTCCATTTTGTGAACACCAGCAAGTACAATATATGAATGTTTTCAGACATGGAAGAAACTGAAGAGAAAAATAACAGATGAGTTTTCTGCTGTCTTTCTCCAAAACCCTGAGGCATATGTTGTATTGGATGTTCAGATCAACTGCAAAGGAGATGAAGAAATTAATTCAGCCATGCTATCAACTTACTGCTACTACAGAAGGACAAAAACTAATCATATAACTACTCAAAATACCATTTTGAAGATGAAACCCTTTTGCCCATTCTTACAGTTAAAATGTCCTTATTGGGTTTTGGCTTTTCTGAAAAATGATTTTGTAATTCTCATTTGTCTGATACTCAGCAAGCACCTTTGAAGTGACTAAGTATTATTATCCAAGAAGTAAGTGTTTCATAAGCACACAGATACGATGTGCCTTATTTCACCTAAATGTATCAAAGTGGTCTTGCGAAGAAAATATACTGCTATGTAGTAAGCACAAAAATTTTAACCTCTAGTAAAAATTAATAATGGCAAATGAATAAAAGGTGCTACCACCTGTTTTGAATATGTACAATTTGTGATTAAAAAGTAAAACAACATACATGTCTATAAGAAAATTGAGTTATTTATTAATCATCCGAAAGTATTTATTGAGTACATACTTAGTGCCAGGCCCTTTTGTAGGAAAGTAGATATCTGGGGAGCTATATAACAATTTCCTCATCTTCATAGGATTCTTACTTTGGTGAGGGAGACTAAAGCATTAGTTTATGTATCAAAAGAATCATGACTACATAACACAGTGGAATGCAAAACCTGGGGACATTTTTACCCATCAAACATGAGATTTCAAAAGTATTTCATGCTTGTGGCAGGCTACTCTGGGCTCACAGATATCAAGGGGTATTCGGGCAGAAAAGTTATAAGACATTCTCTCCTGAACAGAAAGCTTGCAAAGGAACAGACAAGCTGTAAGGGAAAATAGGAGGCCTCAATGAAAGCACAGGACAGTGGGTACATAGGTCAGTCTGGAGGGACAGGTACAGCCTTGAGTTGAGTCTGGAGGCTGAGGAGGGCTGGCCAGGTGAAAAGCATTCCAGGAAGAGGAGACAGCCCAACAAGGATGCTGAGGTGAAAGACATTAGGACTTTGGAGGAACTGAAAGAAAGTCAGCATGGGTAGAACAGAGCAAGAGAGGGGTAAGGAGCCGAATATGAGGCTGGAGCAGGAGGCGGGAGCCAGATTACCAAAGCCTTGGAAGCCAGGAGAAAGTAATGGAAGTCATCAAAGCATTTCACAAAGAGAAGAAATGGCTGGATTCCCTGTGCCACTGTGTGGAGAGTAGATTAAAGGCCCTGCATTGGAAATCCATGAGAGTAGTTAGGGGACTATTGTGGTGATCTGGCTACAATCATGGCGACGACATGGAGAGAGCCAGGGTGATTCTGGAGACATTCTGGAGTTGGAAGCGACATCACTCTGCCGTGAATTGCATGGAGGCAATGAGGGACGGGGAGAAGCAGTTTCTGGCTTGAACACTTGAGTTGACTGAGATACTACATTTTGAGATGGGAAAATTGAAGAACTGGGCTGGGAGAAGGACTTCAGGTTTGGCGATGGTGAATTTCAGGTGTCTGTGAGGCATCCAGCTGGAAATGAGACATAGGCAGGTGGATAAATGATCCTGGAGCTTAAGAAGCAGTTTTGAACTAGAACCGTCTTTTAGGGTTAGTGTCATGGAATGTTCTTTATAATCTTAAAATGCTAGCAATGCAAGTACATAGCTGGTTTGGTTAATATGAGAGCAGATATAGTTACCAGTTAAGTATATTATTCATATTCAGAGCACATAATTTATAACAGATGCATGCTATTTGGGACAAGCAAACATGAAATGCCTGCCAGTTATATAAAATTTATTTTTTTTGAAATGAAAGAAATAATATAATTTTTATAGCTAGATTTCATGTAAGAAAAAATTAAAATTATAACCCCCACCCAAAATTTTCTTTACACACATGTACTTTTTGAGGACTATAAAGAGTAGCTGAAGGGAAGGGAATAGACAAATGTGCTCAAAGAGAGCTCACAGCGACAGACAGAACTGAGAGCACGGTCTTAGTAAAGATCCAATTAAGGTAGCAGAGTCAGAAAAAGAAGCCGTTTACTTTTTCGTGTACTTAACAAATGTTTGTTGAGCATCTACTGAGTGCCAAGGCCTGTCGTAAATTCCAAAGCAAGAATCACAGACAGCAGGGTGTCTTGTTTGGCCTGTACAGGGTTTTAAATTTTCCAGCTTCATTGCCAACACTTAAAATTTGCCATATTTTACATTAAAAAATATGAATTTCTATCTTGAATTGAAAAATCAGAATTGTTGGCAACACAGGGCCACATTACTGCCTGAAAACAATTGACTGAATCTGAGTCAGGGGACATGCTCTCTCCGGGAACAGACACAGTCCCTAGGATGGTCAGGTGTCTCCCTTTTATTTTACACTCTGCCAACTTCCTTCATTCTTTTAGGGTTATCTTCCTGGTCCTTGGAGAGTTTGTGAACCCTCCTCAGAGATGCAAAATCAAATAAACATTGCTTCTGTCCAGCATGCCCAAAACAATGGAAAGATGCTGACCATTTTTTATTAAGTTATCATTGATATACAATCTTATGAAGGTTTCCTATGAGCAACATTGTGGTTACTACATTCCCCCCATTATTAAATCCCCACCACATATCCCATTACAGTCATGGTCCATTGACGCTGACGATTTTAAGCAGGGCCATGATGTGGCCAAGTATGCATTTTTAAAAGCTGACCTTCATGGCACTGTGGGCATGAGCTGGAGGGGAGCCTTGCTGGAAATTGGGAAGCTGCAGTTAAGCTAGTCATCAGATGATTAAGAGGAAAGAGGTGTTTGTGGCCTGACTGAAGGCAAGGGCAGCAGGTAAGAACAGGGTGGGTGGACACGCGGGGCACTGAGGAGGGAGAACACACAGTCACGGATTGCATGTGTCAATCAGGTAAGGGCATGGAGGTGTAGGAGAAATCCAGGTTTCTGGCTTGGTCAGTTGGATGGGGGCACTTGCTGGGTTTGGAAATACAAGTACAGAAGAAGTAGAATTAGGATAAATAATCAGTTTAGTTTTGAAAATGTTGAACTTGACATACCTATGAGACCTCCAAATAGAATGTAAAGTAGAAAGTTCTGTGGAGTTCAGACCTACAGAGATGTTTGGGAAGGCAACAGAGATTTGGGACATAGTAGAATAAGTGCTACCTCAATCCGCGGCTTTGGATGAGCTCACTCTGGAAACAGTGGACAAGTGGAAGATTCTGAGCAAGTTAAAGACATGGGGTCTAGTGAGAAGACTGAGAAGAGAACAGAGAAGTGAGGAAAGCAGGCAGCTCGTGTGGCAAGAGCACCAGGAGATGGGAGCCCAAATGAGGGACCAGGCCAGATGTGCGGGTGCCACACGGGTCAAAGATGAGTCAGAAAGTGTGTGTTGGTTCATTGAGGTCGGAAATAAGACTATAGCAAGTTGAAGAAAAGAAATGAGAGGAAAGAATATGCAAACTGTGGGTGGAGACTACATTTTCAGAGAGATTGGCTGATCAGAGTAGGAAATAACTAAGTAGCACTAGAGCAGAATGTGAATATGTAGATTGAGAGAACACGGATGTGGTGGTTTTCTTTGGCTTTTCTTCTTTTTTCTTTTTTGATGAAGGTACCATCCAGTCTAGAGATATTTATGTAATGAAAAGGAGGAAAGAGGAAATAGCAAGAGAGAGGTGGAAGAAAAGGACAAGAGTGCTGGGGCAGTGCCTCAGGTAGAAGAGGGCATGGGACAGAATCCAGCACAGAGGGAGTGGCTCTTGAAACACAGATCAACCAAGAGAGTCTCGCCTAAACAAACAACAGGCTTTGAAATGCAGCTATTATCAACAACAGATACTATTTACCATAATTTGTAGATTTTTCATTTGTGGAAATAAAGTAAGCATGTAAAAATCCTAATTGCCATAAACTTTATTCCTTTTCTAACTTCTAAATATTTGTACCATAAACTATGACCACGTATCTGGGAATTTCCATCCATATTTCATTTAGACCTATTTCAAAAGTGAGGAAGCCTTCTATAATTTAAATTGCATCTTCTTTGGAAGAGAAGAGCTGTGGCAAATTAAATTTAAAAATGCATACAAAATGAAGCTATTACAGTGGAAAAAGGAATTAAAGCAGACAGAGAAGTAAATATATGCAAACTATGCTAATTTTTGTAATTAAAAACTCTTTTCACTGAGCTTTATGGTAGTCAAAACAGAAGAGGAAAAAGTAATTAAATATAAAGCAAGTATTTTCTGATCCAAGTGACCTGCGAAAGAGCAAGTTTTCCAAATCTCAAGGGAATTCTCATTTATTAATTTGAGACATGGGACAAGAAGATAAGAGTTCATGGAGTAGACTGTCTACCACAGGCTGAGCCCTTTCATGCCTCACCTCGAATTCTCACCAAACTCTGCAACATGGGCATTATAGATGAGCAAAGAGCAAGGGTAGACAAATTGTTTAAGGTTCCATAGCTAATAAATGATACACCTGTGGTATATTGCCCCAGAGTGCGTCTCAGGATGTTGTTCTTTAGTAATTATTTCCAAAACACCACAATAATCTCATTGTTCTTATTTTTTATCAAAAGTAAGGGCATAATATTGAAAAAGAATTCAACAAAGATATGCCCATGGCACCAAAATATTAAGTATACTGGGAAAGAGCCGTGGCAAATTAAATGTGTATCTAATTAAAATGAATTTGTTTCCTATCTTGGATACTCTGCAATAAAATTACATTGTCGTTTTATGCTTTTTTTCCTAAAAAGATAATACACTTAAAAAATTGAGCCAGTAAATTAATTGTGCTTCTCTGCCTTTGCCTCTTCCTTTTCCTTCTCCTTTCCTTCTTTTTATTCCTTAAAGTTTTAAGTAAATTCTGACACACCTGGTTATTTGCTCTACCAGTTTCTTTTTTAGAGAAGATAACCTTCAGTAGTTTGTCTCCCCTCTAAACGTGTTTGCTCATCTGCAGTGCCCCCCTTGCAGATTGTTGTGAGAATCAGAGGTGAGGCAGGCAGGCACTTAGCACCTTCAGTAGTTAGGTGCTACAATTGTGGTCAGTTATTATTTGTTCCCCATTATATTGTTAGACTCATAGAGAAGATTTTATAGCTCTTCTCCCAAAGTGTTGTTCGGGTTTTTAATATTATTCTTTGCTTGTCTTTGTTTTACTTTAATTAGGATGGTTTTTAACACTTGGTTTATTCTCAAGTATCCAATTATCTTGTTTCTTAATTTTTCTAATCCTTTTGTCTGTTTATGTTGAATCTGCATTATTTAGAAAACCTGAGCTAAGATCAATAATACCTATTTCTCCATTACTTGACTATTTCTTAAGTTGTATATCAATATATTATAAAATGCCTTTCCATATATTCCCATGAGTACACAGTTTTGAGGAGCATTTTTCCTCTTAATTTCTTTTTCTCCACTTCTCTATAACTCTAACACAGTAACTACTGTTACCTATAACTCACATAAGCAAAAGCTCTTTGAGGTTCTCAATATTTTTATTTTACTATAAAGGTGTCCTGAAACCAAAAAGTTTGAGAACTGACTCTAAAAGTGTTGCTGCTTCTGATGATTACATCTGCTTGGGAGAAGACAAAAGATCAGACTCCATATTTTCCTTCTTCCTGGCTTCCTGACCTGCGATAATGTAAAAGTTAAACATACTATTGGTCAAAGGCAATCAGTGGGTCTAAGCAAAAATAAAATAATGATTCCTGAAATTTTTTCAGTTAAAATACATTTAAATGCCACCTCCCACATGTGTGCATGAATATATCATGACTTTTACATCTTTCTATACCAAGAAATTTATAGAAAATAATCCTTGCCTATATTTTTAAAAGCCAGGATCATGAACTTTAACATTTCATTACTTTATTTTGTTTTTAAGTTTATCCCTCTGGTAGTGCACAGCTACTAAATCTATTATTTCTCTAAAACTTTTCTTGTTACCTGGCTGGGCTCTCCTTTGTGGGATGCCCAATGGTGTTTTTGTTGTCATGGTTCTAATTTTTTTTTTTTATTAAGATATAATATACATTCTTATGAAGGATTCACATGAGCAACATTGTGGTTACTACATTCACCAATATTATCGAGTCCCCTCCATGATACCCCATTGCAGTCACTGCCATCAGTGTAGTAAGATGCCACAGAGTCAATACTTGTCTTCTCTGTGCTACACTGTCTTCCCCGTGACACCCCCAACACACACCATATGTGCCAATCATAATGCCCCTCAATCCCCTTCTCCCTCCCTCCCCACCCACCCTCTCCCATTTCTCCCCTTAGGTAACTGCTAGTCCCTCTTGGAGTCTGTGACTCTGCTGCTGTTTTGTTCCTTCAGTTTTTGCTTTGTTGTTACACTCCACAAATGAGGGAAATCATTTGGCACTTGTCTTTCTCCACCTGGCTTATTTCACTGAGCATAATACCCTCCAACTCCATCTATGTTGTTGCAAATGGTAGGATTTGTTTTCTTCTTATGGTTGAATAATATTCCATTGTGTATATGTACCAAATCTTCTTTATCCATTCATCTACTGATGGACATTTAGGTTGCTTCCATATCTTGACTATTGTGAATAGTGCTGCAATAAACATAGGGGTACATACGCCTTTTTGAATCTGGGATATTGTTTTCTTTGGGTAAATTTCTAGGAGTGGAATTCCTGGGTCAAATGGTATTTCTGTTTTTAGTTTTTGAGGAACCTCCATACTGCTTTCCACAATGGTTGAACTAATTTACATTCCCACCAGCAGTGTAGGAGGGTTCCCCTTTCTCCACATCCTCACCAACATTTGTTGATGTTTATCTTTTGGATGTTGGCCATCCTAACTGGTATGAGCTGATATCTCATTGTGGTTTTAATTTGCATTTCCCTGATAATTAGCGATACGGAGCATCTTTTCATGTGCCTGTTGGCCATCTGAATTTCTTCTTTGGAGAAGTATCTGTTCAGATCCTCCACCCATTTTTTAATCAGGTTATTTGCTTTTTGGGTGTTGAACCACGTGAGTTCTTAATGTATTTTGGATGTTAATCCCTTATCGGATATGTTGTTTACAAATATATTCTCCCTTACTGTAGGACGCCTTTTTGTTCTGCTGATGGTATCCTTTGTTGTACAGAAGCTTTTTAGTTTGATGTAGTCCCATTTGTTCATTTTTGCTTTTGTTTCCCTTGCCCGAGCAGATGTGTTCAAAAAAAAGTTGCTCATATTTATATTCAAGAGATTTTAGCCTATATAGTGTTCTTCTAAGCATTTTATGTTTTCATGACTTACATTCAGGTCTTTGATCCATTTCGAGTTTACTTTTGTATATGGAGTTAGACAATAATCCAGTTTCATTCTCTTGCATATAACTGTCCAGTTTTGCCAACAGCAGTTGTTGAAGAGGCTGTCATTTCCCCGTTGTATATCCATGGCTCCTTTATCATATATTAATTGACCGTATATGCTTGGTTTTATATCTGGCCTCTCTATTCTGTTCCATTGATCTATGGGTCTGTTCTTGTGCCAGTACCAAATTGTCTTGACTACTGTGACTTTGTAACCCCCCACCAGCTTTATTCTTTCTTCTCAGGATTGCTTTGGCTATTCTTCGAAGTCTATTGTGGCTCCATATGACTTTTAGAACTATTTGTTTCAGTTCGTTGAAGAATGCTGTTGGTATTTTGATAGGGATTGAATTAAATCTGTAGATTGCTTTAGACAGGGTGGTCATTTTGACAATATTAATTCTTTCTATCCCTGAGCACAGGATGTATTTCCATTTATTCGTGTCTTCTTTAATTTCTCTCATGAGTGTCTTATAGTTTTCAGGGTATAGGCCTTTTACCTCCTTGGTTAGGTTTATTCCTAGGTATTTTATTCTTTTTGATGCAACTGTGAATGGAACTGTTTTCCTCATTTCTCTTTCTGCTAGTTCATTGTTAGTATATGGGAATGCAACAGATTTCTGTGTATTAATTTTGTATGCTGACACTGCTGATTTCAGTTATTAGTTTTAGTAGTTTTGGGGTAGATTCTTTAGGGTTTTTATTTATAATATCATGGCATCTGCAAACAGTGACAATGGTTCTAGTTGTTTTTAATTTGGATTTGGAACACATAACCATGATTTCTATTCAAGAAAGTGAAAACATTTAACAAGAACCTTTATGTGATTAGTACTTTGCTAAACCAACCCTTGTCATTTCATCTCAGTTGTGGTTGCACTGGTATTTTCAGTGTCTTTTTCTTCCCAAAGCAGTGGAGCTTCTAAACTGGGTTAGATGGTGGGGGGAGGAGGGGACATAATATTTCTATTGCTCCCAAACCATGCAATTTCTTATGTATGTTCCAAAGCTACTGTGTATGATATACTTGCATTTCTGCCTTTTAACCTAGCTTATACAAGATATAAGTCCTCAGGGACTGGGGTTTCCCTGGGTATCACTCAAGGCTGGGCATAGTCCTCCATGGTTCTCTCATTTCTTCTACTCCTATTACCTTCCCTCACCATGAGCATTCTCCCCTCCTTCCCTTCAGTGTTATTCTCCTCTCATCCCCACCTGTATAGCCATGTATAGCCATGTAATAAGTATTTCTTGAGTATCTGCTTGGGAAACATGTAGTGGGAAAGGGTGTGGACTCTACTGCCCAAGGCCCAACTCTGATTCCTGACTTCACCATGTCTGGTTGTGACATCGTGCAAACCTCGTGGCCTCTTTGTGCCTCAGTTTTCTCATTTGCAGAACAAGCATTATATGATTTATCTCACAGAGCAGTTGTGAAGATCAAACCAGTTAATAGGTAGGAGGTGTTTATCATAGTGCTAGGGGTACGGTACGGTAGGTGCTTAGGGCATGGTATTGTTATCTACAGGTGACCATCATATACTATAAGGAGTGAGTTACACCTCGTGAGACATGAACAAAAGCACCCTTATTTTTTCTGTCATCCTTGCAAATCAACTCTGTGAATCCATTCTTCCCCTCCATGAATAAAATTTCAGGCCATTGCCATAGCTTTTCCAGTCACTCTTGGGTAAGGAAAAGGCAAAATGTTAGATTCATCCGATTTTAAACTTCTTCCCTCCCCCAGCTCGAATCTGGTGCTTGTTAGCTTCTTGCTCTTTTACAACCATCTTGATGCTGACTGTAGCCCTTCTAGGGTTGGGATAAGAGGGCGGCGATAAGGAGGGGAGAGGAGACGGAGCATTAAGAAAATCTTACCACACTGGTACAGTGGTGTTCTGGCCTCCGTGATCTCTAGGTGTAGCGGGTTACAAATGCCTATCGTTCTTTCCCTGTGGGACATCATCGATGGCTCTGCAGAGAGCCACTGCAGGGCAGTTTTCTCAGCCAGGTGCTCTGAGAAGTCAGTGGCTCCTCAACTGCCTACAGTCACCTCCCTCATGTTCTGCTTCCTGTGATGCTGAGATGACATGGTATCATTTCCAGGAGGAAACACTCTTGCAAAGGGACCTCTTCAGGGAGAGTCATGTCTGGTCCCCATCTGTACAGTCCACACTGGATCCATGAGAAATGTGCAGTCTTGTCCAGCTGTTATATGATGGGAGCTGAATCTCACTGAGGCTGTTTTTCCTCACTCACCTGCCCAACAACCATCTTCCAGTTTTTCCTGACTGAGCCAGATAACACTCTCTGTTTCCCCAAATCACTAAGTGACACATGTCAAGAGCTACAAATTGTGACCTTGAAGCTATCTACATCCTCTTTCTTGGCTTGAATAGAAAGAAAAGATTCTCTGCCTTCCCCTATGAGATAGGAAAGGGGAAAAACTAGGGCACCCTGGCAACTTTTCTCTTAACGCAACAGAAAACAGGGTTACAGACATGAACAAGCAATTCATATGAAGAGAAGCTCAGCTGTACCAGTAAATAGAGAAAGATAAATTAAACCAAAGTTAAGATTCAGCCTTAACACTCCACCTCAGCAAAAGTTACCGATACACATTGGGTGAAGATATTAGGAAAACATATACTTACACAGTTTGTATGAGTAAATTCTGGTGGAGTCTTTTAGGAGAGTGATCTTCCAGTATATATTAAAATAAAAATCTACCTTTTGACCCCACCAGACCTGCTCCCAGGTGTCTGTCCTAGAGAAACACTGACAAAAAATATCCAAGTATCCAAGTATTAGAAAGTTTATTACTACATTATTTGTAATTTTTAAAATGTGAATGTCCATCAAAAAGGGAATAGCAAAATAAATTATGATACAACAATATGGATGCAAAATTTAAATAGAATAAACTGTAATGATATGTGGGAAAGGTTTCAAAGACATATTGTTAAGTGAAAAAAAGTGTAAAAAATTCATATTAATGATACATTTTTGCAAGAAAATGAGGGATATATCCTTGTATATGTGTATTCATGTTTACAAATGCATAGAAACAAGTTCACACCATTTTGGACTGCTATGTGATTAATTTTGGAGAGAGATCTGAGCCTGGAGGTAGGAGAGTCAGGTAGGGTCGGCATTCACAATGTGAGCATGTTACATGTGTGACCATGTGTAATTTACAAAGTAATTTCAAATATAATAAAATAAGTGGAATTGCTAGAGGTGATCTTTAAGATCATCTCTAAAACAGCAGTCTGTATTGACAGCTGGAATTACTAATCCTGAGAAGAGTGTCCATTGTCATTAAACAATAGTTATCATCTTAAGGACAGTTCTCTATAATAATTACTTACATCTAAATGTCTGTTCAAACAATAATTATAAAGTCTTTACTATGGTTGTGAATTTCTAAGATGACACATACAATTATGCTCTTCAGATTGTAAACCAGACAAATTTCAATACACAGAACCTTGACTTTATTATTATAATTAGCCAATTTGAGGTGATATAGTAATATGCATAAAGAGAACTTCAACTAATAGTATCTGAGGAGTACTTATTTATTTCTGGCAATTGGTTTTATACAATTTAAATTGCAGCTTACTTTTAGGTGACTATATATAAGCTATTATCAAATGATGTATAGTTAAACACATCTCCTTTATGTTGTTTATTTTTAAATCATACTGTGTGTTGTTGAATCACATAACTTAGTAAAGATCATTATAATTCTGAAAAAATTAAATATAAATGTTGGATCCATAAATATAATTTCATGAATGTTATTCCTTTATTATTTTTCCTATTTAGTACCTACATGAAAATGGGATTGTCCATCGTGATCTCAAACCAGAGAATCTTCTCTATGCAATTCCAGCTCCAGATGCCCCACTCAAAATCGGTGAGGACATTTCCTGATGTCTTATGATTCCTTTTTCCAGAACAGAAGAAATTTATTCCATGGAATTTAAAAATATTGCTCCGTCTTTGAATATTTGGTACCAGTAAAGACATAATGCATGATTTTGGAAATCTGTGCTCTTTCCTGATATATTAATCAGGAATTGGTGCCTAGAAGTTGGTGCTCAATTGCTGGACACACAAAGGAAACACAGCTCTTAGAAATGATACGGACTTGAGGAGGTGCCTGTGTATTTTGTAGATAAGTTTATATAGAAAAAAAATCACAGACAACATAGCACTTCCTTTTGGTTATTAATTTTTGTTCCACAAATTAGTTAGAGCTTAATTTTAGATAATCAAGAACTTTGACACAAAGTGCTTGGTACACATATCAGTGAATTTAGGCTCTGAGTCACTCATTTATAGGAACATAGCTAAATTGTGATCTGTATTCCCAAAGTACACTCCGCAAACACAGGTTCCTCAGTTGTGTGAACAAGGGTGAATGATTACCTTCTGGGGGGAGGTGGGAGTGGTTTGCGGAGGTGCTAAGGTCAGTCAAATAAATTTGGAAATGCCAACTTAAACAGGATTTTTATTTCCACAGGACCTCCCAGAACCTTAAAAATGCTGATCTGTAAATTAGTGTACTGTGAGGCTCTTCCCAAACCTTATTTGCCTCTGGAAACCTGATTTTTTTCCCAATAAGTATTCTGAAGAACTACAAGGAGAAAGTTTTTTAGCAAGTCTCATCTACCCAAAGAGATCTCTAAATCAGCATTTTAGAAGAAAGTATATTAAATGTTACTTTCCATGTCCCTTCCAAAGCATATCTTCCTTTGTAAAAAATATATACATGATTCATTTTAGATGAATTCTTCTTAGTAAAACCTCCATTAAATCCTCTGCCGGCTGTTGCTGTTTTTGTGCTGCCCTTTACAGTGCTAATCAGACAAGTTCACGGTATTCATAGGTGTTAACAAAATTAAGTTGTGCATATGATGGAAGAGCTCAGACAACATAATGTGCTTTATGAATGCAAGATCCTAAAGAAAAGTACTGGAGCCATGCTGGGCAGCCAGCTTGTTCCCATAATCACTCCTGAAAGGCGGCAGGCAGCAGGGAGGATCCCATTTCCTTTGACAACACTGTCAAAGATGTTATCCTTGAAGAAATTTCTTTAAATGGATGGATAGATACTAATTTAGACAGGGGAGCCTTTCTTTGTGAAGGACTTCCTTCTGCTTTTTCTGATAAGGATCAGCACCTCAATGGAAATGTGGGTTTATCTTAGAAGTCTGAAATGGTGTCCGTTTGGTGCCTGCTTCTCTTGAAAAATGGCCCTGAATGGTTTCCTGAGGTCTCCTCAGTGACGGAAATGTAGTCCAGCAAAGAGACCATATGAGAGAGCAATTTTTGATAATATTTCACCTAGGTATTATTCTGAGGAATGAATAGGGATTTTTGCCCCCCAAAAACTTGTATTTCTCATATGAGAGTATTTACCCATCAAATACACTAGGAAATGACATTATTTATTTCAAAACAGAATAAACCTTTTGATATTTCTGTTCATTTCTTTGGTATTTAGGAAAGCCTAAATTTTTGTTTTGATTTCTTCCAATGGATTAAATGTTCTGAATTATATCACTAATTCTTTGTTGTCTTTTAGAGTTATTGTTTCATAAATCTCAATCAATATTAGACAGAATTTATCTGTTGTCACTATTAAAGAAGAGATAGGTTATTTGCTAAAAGCTAGGAATTATAGAAAAGAGCATAAAATGTACTTGGCCGTCATATTTTTCTCCAATTTAAAGCAAGACAAAATTTTTTTTTTTTAGTTCCGTTTCCCAGGTGATTACTCCCCCCCCTCTACATCCAGCCCATTGTCAAGTACAAGACAAACCAATACATAAGTTAGATTTGTTTTTAATGACAGAAGTATTCTGTCGTACAGCTGAGAAGACTTGCTGCATTAACTTTTTCTCTTGTGTTGTTAGCGGATTTTGGACTCTCTAAAATTGTGGAGCATCAGGTGCTTATGAAGACAGTGTGTTGGACCCCAGGGTACTGCAGTATGCTCTTCAATACTGATACTTTACTTTTATTGTTTTTTGAACTCTATTTTCATTTAATGATTTGAATTTTTAACTCTTAATGTCTCTATTTAAAATGCTTACAATTCCCATGATATGTGTCCCCACGATGTGCTCTGCATGAGGGGGTCCATGATGCTGCTTCTCGGGCACTTCTGCTAGAACAACATGGGGAAGAACCCCAGGGAGGAAGGGCTGAGTGCGTGTGACTTCTCCAAGATTCCACTTCTAGTTGTTAGTGATCAAGGATGAGAATCCCAGTAGCCAAAGACCTAAAAGACAGACATATACAATTCTCTTTTAAAAAGCAATATAGATAAATCAATATAGTTTTCCTTCATAGAAATATTCATCAGTTATTGCTTTTAGTTCAAAATATTTTCTTTTTTAATTTTTTAAACCTCACAGATATTACTTGGCCCCTATAATATCAGTGGCCTCATGTATTCATCTACACCATTCTCCATGTTTCCATGTTCACATAAACATTTTATCATTTTTCATTTCCCTGATTAATCTAAAATTCTACTTCCTGGTAGCTCAGTTATTCATAAATCTAATAATTACAAAGAATTCAGTGTACTTATCTATTAAAGCTTTACAGTGTGCCAGATATTCTTCTTCTGGGTTTTAAACTCCTTGATAGCAAGAGCAGTTCATCGATGAGGAATAAATTGAGAAAACTCAAAATAACTGTGTCTTAAACAAGATGAAAGTTGATTTCTCTCATGTCAGCAGGCTAGGGGTAGGCAGTCCTGGGGAGTCCCACAGCTGTGGCCCTGCATGTGTGGTCGACCTCAGTGCTGGGGACCCAGGCTCTCTCTGTCTTACTTTTATCATTCCTCTGTGTGCTTCCTCCTGGTCCAAAGTGGCTGCTGGAGATCAGAGTGACATCTGCATTCTACAAAACAGAAGGGGAAAAAAACTAAGAAAGCGTGTTCCACTTACATTTTACTGGCCAGTTCTTAGTTATGGCCTCTACACTGCCAGGGAAGCTGGTTATGTGTCCTTTGGCTGGACATGTTGCTGCCCCAAGTGAATTCATACTTCTGTTACTAAGAATGAGACTTGCATTAGGCAGCTCGCTGTCTCTACCACGAGCTTAATGAATCAGATTCCCACTCCGAGGGGAAAAAAAATGTAAAAACCATTGCACTACACCGTGCTCTCTCTAGACATCCTCTTGTTTTGTTTTATATATTTCATTTTCCTTAGAACTGTGGGATCTTAAGAAGTCATATGCTTTGGATCTTAGTAAAATGAGAATTTTAGTTAAATGAGTTGTAAAGTTTCTTCTAACAGTAAAGTTCTGTGAACTTAATCATACATTTGTTTCAGTGGTATCTTATTGCACTTCTCCAGTCTGAAATTTATGAATTCAAAAGTTGTTAACCTGAGTTAGTTATGTAGTTCTTATGGGTCTGTTTCTTAGACGGGAGTGACTGACAACCTGCCCACCACCCTTCCCTTCTAATGATGCCATCTGCACCTTCCCTTTTTCTAATCCATGTGTCTTTGGTTGTCCTCGTGCATTTCTTTTGTTCCTCAGGTTCTCTGACACCATGGCAGGGAAAACCCCGAACTTAGCACCACCATGGGCCAAATGGGGTTGCCCATTTGTGATCATTTAACTGTATAGATAGGAACATCAGAAAAGAATTGAGAAAAGAACGATAAAAAAATTAATATTTCTTACAAAAAGAAAGCTGGTGGGCAGTTTAATAGTCACCTAATACCAAACACTAAGTATTCCAAGGAGGCGGATGGGTTGGAGAAAGTCTCTGAGAATTGAGCGGCCCTGAAATGGGGAGACCAGGGAGAGATTACACTAGTCATCTCTCAGAGTCCCTTCTGTGACTAAGAGATAGCCATGTTCTTTTAGGGGTTTCAGTAATAGTGATAAAAGCAGATCTTTCTTGCAGCATTACTGAATGGTCATTCTGTGAATGAATGATTCATTCACTTATAAAATGAACATTGAATGTCTAATAGACCCCAGGTTGGGCACTGACATTATAAGAGTGAACACAGCATAGTCTTGCTCCTCAAGAATTTCATGGACCATAAAAGAAGAAATACCTACACACAGTAAAACAGAGTTTGTTACAAAAAGTTCTGTATTTATCCAAGTCAAAGGCTCAAGGATACAGAGGGGAGGCAACAATTAATCATGTCTAGGGAGGTGTTAAGAGGGGAGAGGCATTTGAGCTGGATGCTGAGAGATGAGGAGTTCAACCAGTGAAGAGGTGGCCACAAGGCATACTTTGCCACCAGGCACAGGAAAAGTCACAGAAAAGTGGTAGCATCTGGCAAGTTCAGAGACTGTTGGTTACTCTGTCGCTTTGCATACCTGGAATGCAAAGTCTGTGACACAGAGGATACGCATGGGCCTGGAAAGGGAGGATGGACCTTATTTTAAAAGAATCTGAACATCAGGCTGTGGAATTCAGACCTGCTTTGGGAGACAGTAGTGATCCAGCAAAGGTTCTTAATCAGGAAAATTATATTTTAAAATCAAATCTTTATTTTTAGAAATACTTTGATGATGATATTATGACAGATGGAGTTGAGGGATAAAAGAGATCAAAAGAAGACAAATTAGTGCTTGTAATTGCTTTTTCCTGTCCTTCTGATGGCAGAAATCTACACACAGGTGCTGTCACTCCATAAACAGCTTCACAGAGGATAATGTATTCAATCTACTCCTAAATCCAGTCATTTTTAATATAAAAAACGATTGTAAAAATACTATTTCAGGCTCTTGTCCTTGCCATAAACAGGCCTTACCGATAATGCCATCTTATAATGGAAGCTTCTTTTCCATTTGCTATTTTTTCCCTGCAGATATCCATATCACCCTAGAGGCTGTGTAATGGGGAAAGAGGGAATTGAGTAGTTGAACATGATTAAGATAATCCTTCCATTCTGCTATAGGTAGAGGCTCACCCAGAAGAAGTATTTACTATAGTTTAATAAGAGGAGAAATCAGCAGGAAGGAGGGGAGAGAGAGGGGTTACTTTGTGGACTCTGCTGTGTTAAACACATATATGGAGTTACTATGACATAGGCTGAGGCAGGCTGGGAAGCCACAAACACGTACATTCTATGTATTTCATTAAGGAGCATCATCCAAACTATATATAAATAAACATGTTTTTTCATCCATACTCTTGATCCAGAGGAAATACATTAAAATATTACCTAAAAGCAGGAGTAGGGGAGGGGCAGGATTTTAGGATACACTTTTATTTTTTTAATTGCAGTGTAGCCAATACACAATATTATATTTGCTTCAGATGTACAACATAGCAATTCAGTAATGATATACATTACTAAATGCTCACATGGTAAGTGCAGTTACCTTCTACCATACAAAGATACTGCAATATTATTGGTTATATTCTCTCTGCTGTACTTCCATTCCCGTGACAGGATACACTTCTGTAGAGTAACACAGAAAATCGGGAAAAGCTAAGTTGGGGAACAACATAAATCGCAGTATTCACCAGGGCACAGGAAGTGGGTGACCTGGAGCAGGAAAGGTGGAGGGTTTTGAACTTAAAAAATTTATTGTAATCATGAATATTGCTATTCATCTGTCTTATAAACAATGAGACTCCTACAGGCATGTTGAGAGCCCCCTCTGAGGGTCACCCTCAGATCTAGCCTTTTCTCCCCTGGCCTCATATAAGCACTATTATCAGTTTGGGCGTAGCGTTCTATGAATACGTAAGTGAGGAGGAGTCTGCCCACTTATAGAATGAGCTGGAAATGAGATTCAAGAGCCAGGCTTGGGGAGTCACTGTCACACTATGAAAACTTGACTTTACAGAGACTGCAATTAACTTGAAAAAGGGTCTGAGGCCCCTAATCAATGAGAGAGGGAGGTGTGAGCTTGCTTCCTGGCTTTCTTGCTTGTTGTAAGCACGCTTACACGCTAGGTCAGTTACCTTTCCGTAGATGGTCTGGTTTCTACCTCTAATGGAAGGCATTTTCAGTCACATCTTTTGAGGGAGTGGGTGTTTATGTTACACCATCTGTCTTGTCAGGAAATCAAAAGAGGAAAAGCCACCCATTCCGTCTCATTCACAGAACTATTGCCCCAGGCTATTAATAACAGAGGGTTCTCCTATAAGTGAATTGCAAAAGAAATATCACAGATGCTGCATGTTAAAACAAACACTCATTATTTCTGGGAACTGTGCCCAGTCAAAACCAAACTCCAGGCCAGAAAATGAAAATTTGTGATCCAGATAAGTGAAATCAATGACTAGTGCTCTGAAACAGGCCAAGAAGAGTTCAACACTGAAGAGATTATCAACAGCCACTGGCCCACGGCTCTGAAGGAAGTGCTGCAAAGTTAACTGTGCAATGTTCCCACCAAAATGCCTTTAATGGTTTAGATATTTAAGGCTTGTTGCCTGTGAGTGTCCAAACTTACCCATGCCAATCATGGAAAAGAAGTACCAATCATTAAAGGAGAAAAAAATCAATACCATAATGGGTCAGATAAAAGATTATTTCTATCAAGTCCTAAATATCTAATTTATTCATAAACTTAATTAAACCATGTATGTTCATATTTCATATTTCTACTTTTCTGCTTATCCAAATTCTACTTTCAGGTCCAGAAGCTGTTAAGAATTTATTTCCTCTGAGCATTTGCCAAGGTCTCATTATTACATTGACAATCCTACACTGTCACCACACTGCTGTATTTTAAAGAAACAACCCAGTATATTCACGAAACCAAAATTAAAGACAACTTTCAACAACCTACAGTCAGATGGAAGAAATTCCTGTCTACACGAACACATACTAATATATGAAAAACATAGGAAAAGTTAAATGAAATTAACAAGCAAATCTAATAATCTAAAATTCAAGCTTTCAGAACAGTTTCATAAAATATGTGTGCAAGATTATGTTTTCCTCCATATATATATATATATATATATATATATAACAATATTATACACAGCAGTCATAGTAGTATAACTCTATTCGGGTTCCCAGACCCGATTCCAATGTGTGTGGGTATGTGGGAGGGAATCATCCCACCCATAACACCAAGCAATTCTCGAACACCAACAGGGTGATGGAGAACTCAACTCAATTCTGGTACTATCTGCCTGGAGACAGTATCAGATTCCCCAAGTTAAGGGCTCAATCCTAAAGGACTGCACTCCACCCCCCACTCCAGGTGCTGATCACAAGCCCCAGGCAGTTACCCGTGCTTCTGGCCTACCAGCTACAGACTGGAGGTTCCCACGACCCCCCCTTAGGGTTGATTAATTTGCTACAGTGGCTCACAAAACTCAGGAAAACACATTCACCTGTTTAATAAAGGATACAAGTTAACAAGCAGATGAAGAAATACAGAGGGCAAGTTCCCAAATAACAGAGCTTCTATCCTTGTGGAGCCTGGGCCTGGCTTGGTGGCACATCACGTGGAGGCCTGCTGGTCCCCCAGGCTCGGGGGCTCACTGTCCAGCAGAGAAGCATGATCCAACAAGCAGAAACAGACAGGCAGTGCAGCTGACCTTTCACAATGTATTTAACTCTCCTCGTTTTTTAAAAGTTCATTTTAAAAAGGAAGTCATCATTGTGGCTATGTAATTCTCAGGTGAAACCATCGCTTACTTGATGAGATTACCAGTGTAATTTTATACTCATCATTTCACCTTACCTAGTTTAGTCCTTTAGAAATTATGGAGGCTGGTGTGTGTACATGAGGCTCCTGTGGGGCTCAATGACCAGGAAGGGGGCTGAAAGGTGAAAGGAAGAAAGTGAAGAATACTGGGCAGGTGGGTGAAGGGCACCCAGATGCAGCAGCCCTTCTTGCTCCCTGAGATAAGTGTCCTCAAGGCTTCATCTGGCTGTCCCAGGCAGTCTTTTGTTCATTGAAGAAATATTTACTGAGTTCCTACTATGCACCAGGCACTGTTCTACATGCTAGAGTTTTAACAGAGAAAAAAACATCACCAAAAACCTCTTCTTTAAGCACAGCACATTTTGGTGGGAGAAGACAAATAATAAAATAAGTGTGTAAATTATATTTTTTAAAAGTGACCCTAAGAAGCCACTCCAAAACTACTAGATCTAATATCTGAATTCAGCAAAGTTGTGGGATACAAAATTAATACACAGAGATCAGTTGCATTCCTATACACTAATGATGAACTAGCAGAAAGAGAAATCAGAAAAACAATTCCATTCACAATTGCATCAAAAAGAATAAAATATCTAGGAATAAACCTAACCAAGGAAGTGAAAGACCTGTACTCTGAAAACTACAAGACACTCATGAGAGAAATTTAAAAAGATACCAATAAATAGAAACATACCCATGTTCATGGATAGGAAAAATTAATATTGTTAAAATGGCAAAGCTATCTACAGATTCAGTGCAATTCCTATCAAAATACCAACAGCAATCTTCAGTGAACTAGAGAAAATCATTTTAAAATTCATATAGAGCCACAAAAGACCCTGAATAGCCAAAGCAATCCTGAGAAGGAAGATTAAACCTGGGGAGATTACACTCCCCAACTTCAAGCTCTACTACAAAGCCACAGTAATCAAAACATTTTGGTACTGGCACAAGAACAGAACAATAGACCAGTGGAACAATAGACCAACAGAACCATATATGGTCAATTAATATACGATAAAGGAGCTATGGACATACAATGGGTAAATGACAGCCTCTTCAACAACTGTTGTTGGTAAAACTGGACGGCTACATGCAGGAGAATGAAACTGGATTGTTGTTTAACCCCCTACACAAAAGTAAACTCAGAATGGATCAAGGACCTGAATGTAACACATGAAACCATAAAACTCTTAGAAGACAACATAGGCAAAAATCTGAATATAAACATGAGCAACCTTTCCTGAACGCATCTCGTCAAGCAAGGGAAACAAAGGCAAAAATTAACACCTGGGACTACATCAAACTAAAAAGCTTCTGTATGGCAAAGGACACCATCAACAGAACTAAAAGGCATCCTACAGTATGGGAGAATATATTTGTAAACGACATATCTGACAAGCAGTTAACATACAAAATATATAAAGAACTCACACGTCTCAACACCAAAAAGCAAATAACCCAATTAAAAAATGGGCGGAGGATATGAAGAGACAATTCTCCAAAGAAAAAATTCAGATGGACAACAGACACATGAAAAGATGCTCCACATCACTAATCATCAGGGAAATGCAAATTAAAACCACAATAAGATATCACCTCACACCAGTTAGGATGGCCAGCATCAAAAATACTAAGAACAACAAAAAGCTAGAGAGCATGCGGAGGAAAGGGAACCCTCATACACTCTTGAAGGGAATGTAAAGTAGTTAACCATTGTGGAAAAGCAATATGGAGTTTCCTCAAAAAACTAAAAATAGATATACCATTTGACCCTGGAATCCCACTCCTAGGAATTTACCCAAAGAATACAAGTTCTCAGATTCAAAAAGACATATGCACCACTATGTTTACTGCAGCACACTTTACAATAGCCAAGATATGGAAGCAACCTAAGTGTCCATCAGTAGATGAATGGATAAAGAAGATGTGGTACATATACACAATGGAATATTATTCAGCCATAATAAAGAAACAAATCCTACCATTTGCAACAACATGGATGGAGCTGGAGGATATTATGCTCAGTGAAATAAGCCAGGTGGAGAAAGACAAGTGCCGAATGATTTCCCTCATTTGTGGAGAGTATAACAATGAAGTAAAACTGAAGGAACAAAACAGCAGCTGACTCACAGACTCCAAGAAGGGACTAGTGGTTACCAAAGGGGAGGGGTCTGGGAGGGTGGGTGATGGGGACGGAGAAAGAGACTGAGGGGTTTTATATTAAGTACACATGGTGTGGGGGGTCACGGGGAAGACAGTGTAGCACAGAGCAGGCAAATAGCAAATCTGTGGCATCTTACTACCCTGATGGACTGTGGCTGCAATGGGGTATGGGGGGGACTTGATAATATGGGTGAATGTAGTGACCATTGTTTTTCATGTGAAACATTCATAAGAGTGTATATCAATAATACCTTAATTTTAAAAAGTGATAATTTCTACAGAAGAATGTAGAGTTGCAAAGAGGATAGGAAGTGCTGGGAGCCTGGGTTGCCGCTAAAATGGGGTGAGCGGGGTCGGGGAAGGCTGCATGTGAGAAGAGAACATAGAGCAAAGATTTGAAAGAGGTAAGGGCGCGAGCAAGCCACCTGGATCTCTAGGGAAATAACATTCTGGACTGAGGAGACAGAGGACACCAGCCCTGAGGCAGCAACACGCCTGGGTATCTTTAAGGTCCAGCAAGGAAGGGTGGCTGGAGAGCAGGGACAGAGAGGGAATGAGAGAACTCTGGCTGGAGGATAGTTCCTGTTTACGGAGATGTAGCAACAGGTTTGAAGCATATTGGTTTTGAGATGCCTGTTAGACATCCAAGTGGAAGTGACATGGACAGAAAGGTGTTAAGTCTGAAGTCCAGGAGCAAAGACATGGGGTTGATATAAATGTGGGCATTACCAGCATATAGATGCATTTTAAAGCCGTGAGACTCTCCAGCATTACCATGGCAGAAAAGGAACCAACGCAGACTGATCCTGGGCAACATCACTGTTAAGGGGCCAGAGAGAAGAGAGGAAGCACAGACCATCAGACAGCAGAGGAAGCCCCACCGCATGAGAAATTAGGAGGAATCAGGAATGCATGCTGCAAGGCACAGATTTGGGGCTCAATACGCAAGACGTGTAAAGCTGTCCTCACTAAAAGGGACTGCCTCCCCGGCCTGGGAAATGCTCGCTGACTGACCCATCTCTCAGGATTCAGGTCTGTCAATAGGGCAGAGAAAGAGTGTAATTTTTTTATTACCTGGCAGAAGTATGTTGTATGGTATTAAACAATACTGCCACAAAACTGTCTATATCTTTAAAATACATAAGCTAAGTTAAGGATTATGGCAACCACTAAGTTAAATCACAGTTAATCAAATATTATTTGGCCTGAGGTGGGTGATAAAACTGAGTCTCAAGAGACTCCCCCCAATGCTGTCCCTCCATGTCTCAAGTCCTCTTTGGTTTAGAGACAGTCTTTTCGTGTGTGGGTAATCCTTAACTCCTGGGCATGTGTACCATAAATAATTTCCTGTGCCCACCTCTTCACAGCCGTGAGGGACTTCAAGAACAGACCCAACTGCGCCTGAACATTCCCGAGCAGAGACGATTCAGCTCTGTCGTTACTTAGGTGAGGGTGGGACGCTGGGGGAAAGGAGGTCAAAGCAGGAAGTGATTGATGGCAAGCAGGTAGGAGGCTTGCTTGGGCTGTGAACACCCACAAAATGTTCCATTTCAGACTGTTGTTACAGAAAGGATATGCATAAAATAAAAACACATTTTCCCAGGAATTATTGATAATTACCAGTAAGATTTATAGCTCATTTAGAGAAAAACACAGTATTTGCCATCCTGAACACAAGAGACAGAGTTTGAATTCTGAGAGCACCACTTTGTATTTGCATCTCCATATGCAATAGAGATTCTTATATAATGTTAGTAATAGGATGAGTTGGGCTTATTCATTCCTACTCCCCCTTACCCCACAAAAGTGAAAAAGGCAGCTTTTTAACAGTCA